>DF359904.1:2579-38244 GCA_000787875.1 Solanum virginianum
TATCCGTGATTCGTATGTTGAAAGTAGGCATGTTGGATATTTTTGGTTATGCACTTGATCTCTGTACTTTTGCTTAGTTATCCCTCAGTTCGCATTTTCGTACATTCTGGAAAGTAAGTACTTTGATATGTTTTGGGTATGCANATATATATATATATATATATATATATATACACACACACACTATATACTTTCTGCTCTACATATTTAGTATGTATTTAGTACTGACCCCCCTCTCTTCAGGGGCTGGGTTTCATGCCCGCAGGTGCAGCCATACAAGTGAGAGACCCTCCAGCTAAGGATCCCTGACTGCAGTATGAAGTGTTCCTTCTGCTTCCGAGCAAACACCCCTCATGTTCAAGTTCAAGTAAGCTCCTTAGAAGAGGATAAACATGTGAATGAGCTACTCATGTTATGTTATCATGACTCTTACAAGTTAGTCATGTTATTATCAAAGTTATGATTATTTCAAGTATTCTGTGGGATTAGACTTATCATCGATTGTGGCTTAAGATAGGGGCTCTACTCAAGTATTTAGTCTCTAAACTATGTGCCACCATAGGATATTATTATTTTCCTAAACGGGCTTTGCTAGTGGATCCATCTAGTTATACCACACCTTGTCGAGGGGGTGTCATGCCTCAATCACCTTGCTGGGAGGGATGTCATGCCTCAGATTATTCATGATTTCCCTCATGTGGGGTCATATCTGGTTTACCTTGGCAAGTAGATCATACCTTGTCGAGGGGTGTCATGCCTCGATCACCTTGCCGAGGGGGTGTCATGCTATAGATTTCGAGTATTAGTTCACTTGGTCTATGTCGATTAAGGTCTCCTCCCATATATGTATTATAAATTATGCAAGTTAAATGTTTTACATGTATGTCTTATTACAAGCATTGATCATACATGCCATATTGAGATTATATCCATTGCTATTATGTATGCATTTTGAATAACATGGCTTTTGTCTTTGTTGCATTGCACCCTGCATACTTAATACATTCTAAGTATTAACACATACTCTATGCCTACATGATATTACTATGTAAGAACTGGAGCTCCTATTGATCATCCTCCTCCAAGTGGCTAGTTCGATTCTTTGAAGAAATCTTTAGTGAGTCCTCAACTCCGAGGATAATATATATATTATTCATGCTATCTTGAGACTTTTTCTTTATATGGGACACTTATTATCATAAGGGTGAGCCTAGGAATTGTTTTAGCCCCCTCTCCATTCTAAAGTAGAGGTATTATTGGATACTATGTTGTATATGCTATGACCTCGACTCTTCTTATGCTTTTATGATTATCAAAGAATTCCCTTAGCCCCGCTTTCCTTTTTATAATTGACACTTGTTATTGTCATATATTACTTCCACAACCAAGGATGTGTACATGATATGCTAAGAGACTTGTGTTGGGTTGTCTTCAAACTTCCCATTCGCCATGTCACCTCTAGGCCCAAGGCTTAGGTCCTGACAAGCTTGGTATTAGAGCACTAGCTTGTTAATAGTCCTCGAAAATCCAACACACCACATCAAGTAGACTCTTATTCATGGTTGTAAAGCACGCCACAACAATGAATAAGAGGCTATGAGGTGTCTTAGAAAATGTTTCACTTCTTCATAATCTATGTCGTGCTTTATATATTGAGATAAGGCTTTTCCCCCCAACAAAATGCACTTTTGTTCTTCCAGATCATACCGCTACCAAGAGGAAGACTAATGAGAGCTCATACATTCAAGGAGTAACTAGCCCCTCCCGCTCCTCAAGCTCTTCAAGATGGAGGGTTGGCCCAAGATGAGTTTCGGAACGCTATCACTATGTTGGCCCTTGCTATGACAAACGAAATGAACCAAGGGGCCTAAGCTCCTCATGCTTCTATTTAGGCCTCAAGGGTGAGGGATTTAATAAGGATGAACCTTCCAGAGTTTCATGGTTGAAGGCACAGGAAGATCCCCAAAAGTTTATCGATGAGGTGTATAAGGTGCTATCTATCATGGGTTAAGTTCAGAGGAGAAGGCAGAATTAGTGGTCTACCAACTCAAAGGTATGGCCCAAATTTGGTCTGCTCAATGGAAATTGGAGAGGATTAATGATGATGTTATTCTTTGGGAGGAGTTCAAAGTCGCCTTTCTCAATCGGTTCTTCCCTATTGAGTTGAGAGAGGCCAAAATGATGGAGTTCATGAATATTAAACAAGGTTCTATGAGTGTGAGGGCATATGCCCTCAACTTCAACAAGCTCTTAAAGAATGCTCCTCATTTGGTTGCTGACCATAGATCAAGGATGAACAAGTTTATGTCAGGGATGTCTGACTTGGTGAATAAAGAGTGTCGTACCACTATGCTAGTAAGTGATATGAACTTGTCTTTACTCATGACATATGCCAAACAACCTGAGGGGGAGAAGCTCAGAATGAGAAAAAGTGGGGGAGTCTAAGAAGACTTGATTTGAGGGTGGTTTTCAAGGTTTTAAGAGTATCTGATTTCAACAAGGTCACAAATTCCAAGGCTAAGGGTCCTCCAATGCTCTAAATAAGAGGTTTTCTAATGATGGGGTGTCCAACCCAAGGTTTCAAGGTGGAAATGGTGGGATGACTAATCCTAAGTGCCAAAGGTATGGGTGAAATCATGGTGGTCCATGTTTGAGGAACTCTAATGCTTGTTATGGTTGTGGTGAAGTGGGTCACAAGGTTGTTGATTGTCCATATGCTTAAAATAAGGGTAGAGACAGTCGTTCTCAAGTCCAAGGTGCTAATGTGGGTCAAAGGAAATACAGGGGACTACAAGTGGGTGCTCCAAGGAAAAATAGGTTTTATGCTCTTCAAGGAAGGCAATGAGTGGATGAGGTATCTGATGTTGTTACTGGTATGTTAAATGTTTTTGATTATGATGTATATGCATTGATAGATCCGAATGCCACTCTTTCTTTCATTACTCCTTTTGCTGCCAATAAGCTTCCTGTGTGTCCCAAATTGTTGTGTGAACCTTATGAAGTGTCTACCCCCATTAGTGAGTCCATTATTGCTAAAAGAGTCTATAGAGATCGTCCCATGTCCGTATTGCATAAAGTCTTGCCTTGTGATTATGTTAAACTTGACATGGTGGATTTTGATATTATTCTTGGAATGGATTGGTTACATGAATATCATGGTTCCATTGATTGTAGGACCCGTAAAGTTAGAATCCAATTCCCTAATGAACCTATTCTTGAGTGGGAATGTTATATTGTGGAGGTCAAGTGTAGATTCATTTATTGTCTTAAAGCTCAAAAATTGATTTCCAATGGTTGCATTTACCACTTTGTAAGGGTTAAGGATATTGAGTCTAAAGTCCTTCCTGTTGAGTCGGTTCCGGTGCTCAATGAGTTTCTTGATGTCTTTCCTGATAAGCTTCCTGGTGTTCCTCCTAAAAGGGAAATAGACTTTTGTATAGACCTCCTCCCCAATACACAACCCATTTCCATTCCCCCTTACCGTATGGCCCTGTCGGAGTTGAAAGATCAATTGAGGGATTTGTTAGAGATGGGTTTCATAAGGCCTAATTGGGGTGACCGGTGTTGTTTGTGAAGAAAAAGGATGGTTCCCTTAGAATATGCATTGATTAACGGCAACTCAATAGAGTCACTATAATGAACAAGTATCCTTTACCAAGGATTGATGACTTTTTTGACCAACTACAAGGGGCTAGTCATGTTTCTAAGATTGATCTTCGGTCCGGTTCTGTATTCTACAATAATTAAGTACCACCCTCACTATCTAGAAATCCCACCACCTGTCTACATATAGCAGCAAGTCGATGTGGTAATTCTTCAAGGAAGTCTCAAGAATCCACTATTTGTCCCCTTCACTTAATCAGTAGACAAGTCATGAGGATCAATCGGCTAGACATACATGTCCATACTACATCATCAGATGTTCGAATAACCATGGATGTTCATAACTGTACTCGTGGTTTACATATACGACTTTTACTCCATTCCTAGCTTCCTTATAAAAGTATTCCCACAATCAACCACAAATGGCCCACAGGCTAACCAAATAACTGTAGATCATAGCTAATATGCTCTCATTCACATACAAGGCCAAAACCCCCTTCCCTTGCTGTCCAATCCACTCGGCATCGCCATCAAACATACACAAATATAGCAAATACCCAATAGGCTACCCATTCAAAAGGCTCTCTGTACTCCCTTTCATACCCAAACATTCGTATCTCACTTCTCAAACATGGCCCTCAATAGTTATTACCATTCAGCCCCTCATTCTGTAGCATCTAACAATTAACCCGTGGCAAGAACTGCAACAGTATCCACCGGTGCTTACAAGTCACCAAACCCTTACTATACAATATAGTAGTCAGCCTAACAGACACCGTCAACCCCTCGTAATGGACACAAAAGATTTAGGTACAACCCCCCCCCCAGAATGTGTTCTACCAAAACCTCCCTTAACAATATTCGACCATCATTTAACTCAACAAAAACATTCTGGAGTACATATAACTCATCTACAATACCCTGGCACACCATCGATACACAAAGAAAAGATATATAGTAGAACAAGCTAGACGTAGGGCCAACTAAGATGCAACCGGTCCAACCCATTCTGAAACCTCAATAGGGCTGACATATCGGGCCCAAGCTCGTCTCACCTTTCGATCCATAAGATTTCTCTCATGGGTGACACCTTCAGGACCACTCTATCCCGAATTTCAAACTGTACAAATCAACGTCCACGGCCGGCATAACCCCGGGTGCCGACTTGGAGCTATCCTCAATCAATCTCAAACACTCAGGACCTTGACTAAGGCATCTTGTAACTAGTCTATACCATACGGGCCCTATGTTGTAGGCTCAAATCAGCAAACTAGAGTATGGCATCAACAACCACAAAATCTAAACAACTTAGTTCGCCCTCAGGGCAATGTCAAAACCAAGGCTATCCGACCATATCACTCGACCCGCGTACCACCATCCTGAAGAATCATCATACCTAATCCCCCACTAATAAAAGGGACCTTCCACAACTTCAATATCTGACGTGTGAATGTTGACCATATCACTCGACCCGCGTACCACCATCCTGAAGAATCATCATACCTAATCCCCCACTAATAAAAGGGACCTTCCACAACTTCAATATCTGACCTAGGATAAATGAGGCTCGGAACTCACACTCAACAAGCGATGGGTAGAACAACACATATAACACTATATAACCATAACCTAAGTACTAGGTAATCTGGTAAAATGGTCAACATTCACACTGTAAAGCATAGCTAGAATTCTGAACAATACCATCTGAGCAAGCTAACAATTCTAACAAGTCACAAGGCAGAGTACGTCAGCTTAGCTGATAATGCAACAATACCCAGTACAATAATAAACAATCCCACTAAGGTTCCAGATATAACATTTTATCCCAAAGTCCAATCACAAGAAAATCAGGAGAACCGCATATCAAAAACTCATAACAACAGAATATTAACCATATAGACACAAGGTGTAGTCAGGGGTATGACCGACAGCCGGCCTCACAAATGTGATGTACACTAGTATGAGACTACCCATTCCAATAGGTAAGCAACAAAACAACCATATGTGTAAATCATAGGGTTTGGCTTACATTTAGCCACCAATAAGGTATAATTGCAACATAGGCAATAACTACTCAGAATCCCATTAGGTAAACATACTATCAATATCAAAAAACTCAACAAATCAAACCAATAGGTAAATAATTGAATACAAATATCAGGAAGGCACCAAAGCTCAACCTTACCTCAATCTCAACTTATCTCGCCTTCAAGATCTTTATCATGAGTGCTCATAACCCATATAAACTTTAACCAATAGCTAACATGTGAATATACGTATCACAAAACTCCATCCCTAACAAGATCTCTCAAAGCATGGTACATAGCCACCACCAATCAAGTACTAATTATAATGCCTATCACTGAGACCCTTCTACATTCTCACTATCTGTAAGCTTCCTTATTCGGCTGTTACAACTCGAGGGCTCTAGCCTCTACACAATGGGCTTTAGGGGTTGCTCCCTATTTGGGATTGACAATGCAACACTTTTCCTGCCTGGAGTCTGGCCTCTACCCGATATAAACATGGAGGGACAAACGAAGCAAAATTCTCAAGTATGAAAGAAAACATTGACAAGACGCACAACTAGAATCAATAATATATAAAAGTTCCTAAACATCTTATTGCCTCCTGGAGATAAGCCATAGACATCTCTGCACCTATTCATAGGACTCTACTAGATAGTAGCTCTGTACAGCTGAGACCAATAAACCTTAAGCTTTAATACTACTTTATCCCGACTAGGTCTTGGTTATGATGGTGTCTGCGTGTCCCACCTACAGACAAGTTAATTCCTAACCCAAGGATAACTATCCTAGCTCTCTTGTCCAACCCAAATTGATACAATAATAGTGTATATGTTGAAGCGTACCCAGAACCTAGAAGTCAACTGTATAGAGCTATAATAGAGACAAGGACATATCGTATACATATATCAATAAACATAATAATATACAAAACCAAAAGTGCACCTACAAATACTAAACTCTATTGTACAAGGCCAATGTTTGGATGCAAAAGATGGCCATCAACAAGAAGGAGAGTGCAAAGAAGCTAGAGCTATTGGGTCTCATCAAAAGTCTCCTGAGTGCTCTCGAAGTTCCCCAACTCAGCTATCACCACCCGTACCTAGACCTACACCATGGGAAGATGTAGAAGTAGGGGTGACTACCAAAAAAGGCACCCAGTAGGCATCATCGGTCGACTAAGTGAAATAGTAAACATATATAAAGCCCAAATATAAAAAAAATTGCAATAGTGTAGCAAAACAAACTCAAATCAAGGCATAAGAATGTCTGAAAACCCTCAAACCACCGCTGAGCAAATCAACGAGATGAATAATGATAATTGAACCAAACCCAGTAATTAACATAGACACCACTAATAAGAATACAATTATGACCCCCAACTGAGGCATAGTGTTGTACGTGGGTGCAATGCCCTAGTATGTATGTATATACGCCAACAAGGCCCCTATATGTCCAGAAGGTACACCTACGTACAATAATCATGCCAATATATAATCACAGAATCCTTTAGAACCATCACAAAATCCCATAGAACCATCACAGAGCCCAACTCTCCACATCATCAGAACAAAGGTCAGTTGTATGCGGGTCTAAGATAGAACACCCCCTGGCATCCATAAGCCTAGAGGATACAACCACGCACTATCAGGGTGTGAACAGGTGAGTGGATCCACGGGTAAGTAATCATGGGCCTCGCCCCAACAATCACAAGTCAACCAGGTCCTCGACCCTATGCCAGCTTGTGGCACCCGATCTATAGTCCTTTAACCTGGCCTCTAGTCGAGCAGTTAGCAAGGGCCAGATGGTTTGAAAAATAATATAACTATGGGATGAATCCCCTGCGGTAGAAAGAACTCATCACACATAAACAATAGTGTCTCATCTCAAGATGTCAATCACAGGGCCCAACCCCACAGAATATAAATCATGGGGCCCAGCCCCACAAATATCAATCAAGGCCCTCGATCCAAATCTCAGTTTGCACTGGATCCGCAAAATAATTATCCATCACTTAGTTCTCTGGCATGACCATCAGAACACAAAACACAGGGCGCATCACCCGTGAACTTCGATACTCGATCGTGACCGCCGGTGCTCAAATAGCTATAGGAAACGTCATATGGGACTCGAGGTATCAATCAATCACTCACTTAACCAATATATCCAGATCTAAAATTCCAAAGTCATATCATGCCCAGAGTGAACATAGCTGACAACACTCTCAACCTCGGTATCTAACAGTGTTAATCCACCCCACATAATGGTAATCACCATCTCTCGCAGATACAACAGATACCCTAACATCAGATGAAATGAACTAACACACCACAGCTGTCAACAATACACCAAAGTATATACATCATAAGTCACTGTATAATCATGGCTAACCAAGGGCAAGTATACCATAACCTCGTCAATCACAAGTACCAAGAGTAAACATAGACCATTACAATAAATCATAAATAACTAGTATACCCAAACCCAACAGAGTCATATCTATACTAGAGTCAAGCCGGAGTATGACATATAATTAATGCATAGTCTCCTGGTAATCATATCTCAGTAGAAACAAGCCATACACAGTTATACAAGTAGGAGTCAAGTCAGAACACATGCCAGTCTCAAGTTACTAGCCCATATTTGGCCTTTTCCAAGCCCTTTCCTGTGTAAAATAACTCATAGGGTTGCGTCAGTATAACATTAGCTAAGGCCCAAGAGGCTAGATAAATGTAAAGATGTCACCTACCCAAAATCATATTGAAGCCCAATTGCTATCCATGATTTTGCCCAAGGCAACCATGTGCCTGCCCATTGATAATTTGCTCTTATTTAAATAGGATGCTAGTTCCCAGGACTAGCCCACATAGATAGTGTTTCATCACAGATAACCCCCGAAAATATGTAGGATATAGCATGCTCTGAGCTACTAGGGTCACACTCCCATCCCTAACCGGCCAATGGCTCAGTAGCAACACCTCTCGTATCACAGAATGCAAAGCTCCCTTAGGGGTGCACTATATCCATCCCTAGAACATGGTGTATCTCTTCGATCACTACCTAGTGGCATAAGTACATAACAGATAACAATAGTATACAAAATCATATAAACCACAAGGCATCACATAATCATGTTTAATCAGGAAAATCTACTAGAAGTACTTAGAAAAGATGTAGATAATAGTAGTCGAATCATGTATATAAATACCAACCAGATATAGATACTAGATCCAGCGCACATGGTAACATATAATCACAGGTCTACCATAATAGCTAGTATATTCCGGTAACCTCATACGACACACATATGCAAGTAAGAGTCAAGCTTAGTGTATATACTTGTCACATATTCACAGCTCCAGCAAACCTTTCAGGCCCTTTCTTAGTCATATAATGTAAGAACTCAGGTAATATAGCAACTAAGGCTGACGCAGCCCTCAATACAATAACTACTGTCCCATAACATTATATATACACAACACATAGATCACATTCATCCATATACAACATATACTCTATAACTCAATCCATAAACAGTATACTCCTATACATTCCAACTCAAATATGCAAACATTTCAGCTCGGTTTAGGACTTAGGGAAAGCCTAGCTTACCTGCCATCCGATGTCTCTTGCTTTGAGTCAATCCAACCAAGACTTTCCCCACTAAATCACTTCCCAATATTGTTCAGCTGTTAAAACATAAGTCACAAGATCATTACGGCTGATTTGACTGTAAAATCTCAGGAAATAGGTGAAATTACATCTATTAAGACTAAAATGGAGAAAATTAGGGCCCTTAGTTGAAATACTAAACCAATCCCTATATAATAATTTCACATCACCCCGAGTCTATAATAAAAAATTTGGCCCAAAATGGACCCCAGATGACCAAGAAAAGGCCCAAAGTGAAGGTAAAAACTTTACCGGGAAAATATTATTTTCAAAATTTTCTCGGTCAAAATTCTCCAAAACTAGACAAAAATAGTGAATATTTAGCATACGATAACATTCCTCTCGAAACGTGGAAAAATTTTGACACAAATTTCACTTAAATTTCGTTAAGAAATGACCGAGATATTGTAATGTAAAGTATTCACTCATTCCTGATATATCAATAAAGAAAAAGCTGAATTTTATCTCGAAATATGTGTTAAATCCCAAATCCAACTTCACCATGACATTCCTTGCAAAAAACCGAGTCATTAAAATTGCATATATATATATATATATCCCAAAAGAACATCTAATATATATATAAGTGAGAGTACAGAGGACGACGAAACCAATATATTTCTACCACGTTGCTCAATCAGTACAAATCCAGCTCGTTGGCATGATGGTTGCAACACCACACGTCTATGTTGGACATCGTGCGTTTGAGCCTTGCTAACAACATTTTCATTTTCCTTCACTTTAACCCCTCCGGACGAAGAGGAATATCATATATTCCGCGTAGTGACATTATATCAAACTTGACTGTTTGGCCGAGTTTTTGGAAGGCCACAATATATACTTGACATTGTGGGTTCGAATCCCATTAGACAATAATTAATTACCTAACCAAAAATTTAATTTATCTCAAAATTAACATAAAATATACTATAAGTTTGCAACAATTTGTAATTTAAATATTATGATTTAGAATCATAGCTTATCATAGATTTAACTTCAAACTTGAGCGGTAGATTCTACTATTCTTCAAACATGAAATACCACCTAAGAAAGAACCATCTGAGAAATAGACCCTCCTCTGTTCTCCACTTAAATACCAACCTTTTTCCTATAGCTAGCTTCAAACTCGTGATGTGCGCCTAACCCAAACATCACATGTTCTGGCTCTTGCTATTGCATATTAATTCAGTTTATTAGCTTTTTAAGGTGAACTTATGTGTGGATCCCTTAGAATATGACAAGGCAGTGCAAGATTTAAATTGGAAATAAATAGGATGGACTTTCCACAAAGGAGAGAGAAGGACAATCTTTTTTACAAACTTGAGTTCATCCAAAGTTAAAACCATGCACGTCAAAATTGAAAAAACAAATTGTAACTAACACTAACGATAAAGGAGAAAAAGAAACGAACAAACAGTTGCACTTTTCGTATTTTGCTATGGAACACCATTCATGACCACTTACAATCAGTCAATAAAATACTTTATTTTACATTTAAATTTATTCATGCGAATAAGAGTGAAAATAATCAAACATATTTATAAGGCCCAGGCGTTTACTAGTACATATAGAAAAGGTGCATGGATGACATGTCTCTGATACATGGAAAACCCTGACTGCGCTATGTTTTAGTCCCAGAACCTGCCACCTCACGCTCTCTTTCTAATCATTCCTCATTTTTATTCGTCATTCCGGACTTGTTCGAACTCCAATTTTTGCAACCGAACTATGTAACCCCATGAATTTTGATGTTTTGGACACAATGGTATGGTTGAAATTTCCAACAGAACTTCCTAGATAAAGTGAGGGTCCTACTTTTTTATACACAACTTTTAACGAAAAGCCTTCAGGGGTCAAATCACATCCGCACGTCCCTGGTATCAAACGAGGGGTCGCCCTAGACCAAAATTGATGTTTTGGAGCTAATTGTGCTATTAAAATTCTCATCTGGGCATATTTCTCGAGAACATTGACTGGGTCAACTATTAACCAGTTTTGACGGCCAAATTTGCAATCCATGATAAAATTGCACCAGACATGCTCCTACCCTAATTTGACTGTTCTGGAGCTAATGGAATCGTCAGAATTCCATTCCGAGGTTGTTTACTAGGACTTTTCTCAAAAACTCATTTTATGGGTATAACTTTCCAGTTAACTCAAAACTCCACATAACTCCCGAATAACCCAACCAATAATCACTCCAATAGTCCCGAGGTCACTAGACAAATGCTCAAATTAACATAATAACAATACAACCATAGAAATGATCCGGAGGGTCATTACAAAATTATTTTCAATTAGAGTAAGGTGACATTTTTCTAGGACAACCAAAAAGAAAAGAGTGTCACATAAAACATGGTAGAAAAAGCATTTAGAATATGAAAAATACATGATTGAACCTTTAACTTTGCTTGAAATTTTAACGTTGACATATAACTTTTATAGAGTACAAGTAGGCACTTTAACTATCCAACATTTCATAAAAATGCACTTTAACTGTCAGAGTGCACAAGTACCTACTTGTTGAAGTGTTGAAGGTAAAGTATTTTTTGTTGAAGTGTTGGATAATTAAAGTACCAACTTGTGCACTATAAATCTTAAAGGTCAAAGTTAAAATTTGAAGTCAAGTTTATGGTCCAAGTTATGTATTATGCTTTTAAAATTTAGAGAAAGTATTTACTAAGAACTCATTAACCTCCTCCTATTATTCTTCCTCAATATAATGAATCTCAAAGAGACTAATTCCACACATCATTGAAGAATGTAAGGATATATAATGAGTAAATGGTAACTGAAATAACCCTAAAACAATAAAGAAAATCACATAGTTCGATCTCAGGATATTATAAAATCGATCACTTAAATGCTTAAGCCTTGATATGTTACTATTGTATCCCTTAAACTCTCACTAGATAGCACAGTAACTAGATTATATGAACTCATATATACATTAAATGATTAACTCTTTTCCTAATCTATGAAGAATCCTATGAGATCACTGAAAATTGATATAGTGTTATCTGTTGTTTATTTGAATAAGCATTAAATGACGCAAACTCATTATCTATATTTATAAACTTCTTTGCTATAGGTGGAATCTTTTTTAAAACCTCCACCTCAACCTCATTACAAACATAATATTGTGTAGTGGAATCCCCCTCCCCCGATTGATACATCCAAGGTAACCTTGATCATAGTGCTACTACATTTTGTATAAAAAATAATGAGGAAAATACTGTATGAGTGAAAGGATGGAGAATTCCTAGTTCTACAAAACTAATTGCTGAACCAGTAGCAATTGGTGAAGGGGTTTAATTTGTGTAGTGATAGAGCTATCATTCTCCTGATAGTGGAAACTGACTCATCTCCTATACTCAATATATTGAAAGGAAGATAAAAAGTGCCTTGGAGTGTTATGAAGGAGATTAAAGTTATAAACAAAATTAGGGAAGTTGTCCCTATTAAGTTAAAACACAATCTAAGGGAAAGCAATGGTTGGTTTTTTTTACTAACTTATCTATTCATTTTATAGGTAGTTATAAGGTGGAATATTTGCTAGAGATGCCACCTCTAGCAAAGAAAATTATGAATATGAATAAAATAACTTTGCCTCATTTAAGGCTAACTCAAACAAATAAAATAGATAACACCACATCAATTTTTGGTTATCACATAAATTACATCATAAAGAACTAAAGGAGAATCATTTAATATACAACATGAAGTGAGCTCATATAGTTCGGTACTATGCCACCTGGTGAGAGTTCAAGACGTACTATATTAACATACTAAGGATTAAGCATTTAACTGACTGTTTTGATACTATTCTGAGATCCAACTATGTGGTTTGCTTTATTGTTTAAGGCTTATTTAGTTATCATTTAGTAATTAGTTGTACATTCTTACTTTCTCCTCATAATATCTACTATTAGTCTCCTTAAGATTCATTTTATCAAGTGGGAGGGATAAATTATGGTTAAAGAGTTCTTGGTAACCAGTTTTCTCTATAATTTAATTAGCAAATTAGTTAAAGATTACTATTGTTCTAGTTTCTGGAATATACTTTAATTGTTATAACTTCTGGAAGCTCAACTGATTGAGAATAAACTATAGTAAAAGATCAAATTTCTAGTTCTTATTTATTGTTTGTTGAAATTGAAAATGGGTGATCATTCTGATGGAAGCACAGATTTGCAAATCACCTAGTTCATGCACAATCCCAACAAATTCACATTGTCAAAAACTCAAGAAAAGTGATGTAATACATCAACAGAAGAAAGGAATAATACTTATCAGATTTAACAAGAAGATGAGTTCTTAGCTCTCGAAAGACATAGATCCAAATTTCTTTACAACACCTCTTGACAAAAACTATAATTAGTTATTCTTTTAAGAATTTAAACTTAGATGGTGGTATTAATCTCATTTGTTGTATTTCGACACATCGAAGGATAGATCCATGAAAGGAACTAGCTATTGATGATAAATTTACCTGAGAGAATTAACTCAACACGATGTACAAACATCAAATTCTCAAGAGTTGAAGCTAAGCTTTGCTGCTATATATGCTCAGATGGTTTCATCATAGTAGCGGTAAGTTCTTCATCATCTTCATCGGTAGCTCTAGTTCTCTAACTACAAAAGCTTTAACTAGAATCTTCTTGTATATCATTGATTGCCATTTTAGGATTTGTTTTTTTTTTCCTATTTGATTTTCTATTTCTATTTTTTGTCTTTTACTAAAAAATTTTGAATTTTGGTTATTAGGAGGTCCTTTGTATAGCTTGACATAGTTATACACAATGTTAGTTCATAAAATTTACTTATAATCTATTTAGTCCAACATACAATAAATTAGGAAAAATGGCCATTCGACCATTTAGCCAATGTATCCTCCTCATTTTACTTTTCATTCTTCTCCTTCTCCACCTCCTTCTCCTTCTCCGTCCTTCTTCTTTGTCATCTTCTTTTCAGTCTTCTTTTTTTGCTTCTCCTTTTCCTCCTCCTTTGTCTTCTTCTCCTTCTCCTTCTTCTGATTCTCCTTCTCCTTTTCAGTCTTTTTTTTTTTGCTTCTCCTTTTTCTCCTCCTTTGTCTTCTTCTCCTTCTCCTTCTTCTGATTCTCCTTCTCCTCCGTCTTCTCCTCCTTTTTCTTCTCTTTCTCCTCCTCGTTCTTCTCCTCATGCCCTACCTCCTCCTTTTCCTCCTCCTCCTCTCCTCCTCTTTCCTCCTCCCCCTCATCATCATCATCATCATCATCATCATCATCATCATCATCATCATCACCACCACCACCATCATCATCATCATCATTATTATTGTTATTTTTCCTTCTTCTTCTTCTCCTCCGTCTTCTTCATCTGCTTTTGCTCCTCCCCCTTCTTCTCCTTCTTTTTTTCTATAAAATTGAATATACAACAAATTTGAATATTATATATGAAAATACTCAAACATTGATGAGGTTTTATATCAAAAATTTGAAATCATCTAGAGGTGATTTTGAGTTGATCGGCATTGAATAGTCAGTGTATATTTCATATATAGTCAATATATATTTCATATATAGTTAAGTTATATTCAACTTTTTATGTGTGTTATAATATACTATCATTGTACAACTCAAGTATAGATAAACTATATTCTACTTTTTGAGTGTACCATAATGTATAGTCAATGTATATATTCAATGACTTTTGACTTTTTTTTATAAATAAAAATATTATTATATTTGTTGTAAACTAATTATCTTATTGATTATATATTTGAAATCATCCCTTTTGGTTTTGGTAAGTAAATTTTGACCCAATGGATCTTTGGAAAAAAAAGCACAAACACAAGAACCCATGAATGATTCTGAACATATGGAAACTAAACCTAATTAGTAAAATGAGAAGGGTAATTGATACAACAAACGGGAAATCACAACAATGTTATAATATCGTTTGATAAATTGGATTAGTTGCATTAGACTTTTCTAAATCTAACCATGGAATTGTTCTATCTAAACAAAATTGCTGCATCTCACATTCTAAATCTAACTACATTTATTGAGAATATTCATTTTCTTATTTAAAAAAAATAGATATATTTTATCAATTAGCCAAATGTAAAGGACTCCAAACAAATGATAGAAAGAACTAACAAAAACGGGACATGCTTTCTTAAGCTTGCTTATGAAATTGGTAAATTTCTTACTCAGAAACTTATTAACAACTTTCTTGTTTGGTGGGAAAGAAAAGATGAACTTCCAATCAGATTGTGAAGTGTTTAGGAAACCAAAAAAAACAAGATGGAGAAGTTGAAATTCATATTCTCAGTACAACATAACATAGTAACAACAAGATAAAGACACTAATTTCAGACACACAATAAATGCATCCTCCTATTTGAACTTAGAATAATGCGAAACCAACAAACTGAACTATCGACCTTTCAAAAACCTAAATTGTGATGGCGTAAAAAGAAATTCTCATCATAAGCAAGTTTCACTAAGCACATAAATAGTGACCAAATACCCTGTAAAACCACAGATACATATCTTCATGCTCATTTCATGCTTGAATTATCATTTGTACAAATAAAGTTAATTTGTATAAATTTCTCATGTGAACCATTTTTCACACCAGAACATTTCTTAAGCCAGACTAGTTAGGATTGGCTGTATGAATTCTTTGTATTAATTATTTTCCTTGAAATATATGTAAAATTATATAGCTTGAACAAACATCTTAAATCTTCATTCTAAAATCATTCTAAACTGATAATTAATATACACTCATTAATAATTCAGAAAATCTACTTCGTTTTATGGAAGTCACCAGTTTCAACTAAAAAACTTTAAAAATGGTACTTTTTTCTGCTTTGAAAAAACTTCACCACAAAATTTCAAAACCAAAAAGATTCACAAGACAAGTAAACTTAAAGATGTATTAATTTGACGCTTGTTGAATTCCACAAAAAAAACTTTGGCTTCAATCTATATAGAGTGTTGATTATTTTAAATTTTAATAAACCCTGTAGGAATCTATAATTTCTGCTAGTAAATACAATATCTCCAAAAAAGTGGGAGAGAGAAAATTTGAGAAAATCCTTTGTTTAGTTGAAATTATAAGTATTGTTTTCATGTTTGTCATAGTATTTCACTTGTAAGTACTAGTTTAGAAGACTTACATGCTTCTCCATAGAGAAAGTGGGTCTACAACAATCAGGACTCATGTCACCGATTATCCAAAATCCTCACAAGATGGATGAATCCCCATGTTTCCACAGCTTAGATATTCGAAGGATGAGGAATGTGTTTCTCTCTTGTAAATTCTAGCCGTCAACTCATGGAGAAAATACATTTTTTTCCTCAACTCATAATGATGTATTTATACTCTAACGGGTCGTTTGGTGTGAAGAATTAATGGATTTAATCCCGGGATAATAATATAGTGAGTCTTAAATTGATGTTTGATTGTCAAACTCAGGATAACTTATCCCAGTACTAATAAATAGTATCGAGATAACTTATCCCTCTTCTTTGGGGGTATAATAATTTCGGGATAGCTTATCCCGGGATAAAAAGATATTAATGACAAATGTACCCTTTTAAACCTTTTTTTTATATCTCATTTTGAATATTTATGTGTATTTACATTATTTTACTACAATATATAATAACATTCACAACCTTCACTCTTTATTTTTATGATATTATTTCTTCATATTTTTCTAATAAAAAAGTACACTATATAATACAATTTTTATCGACTAATTTTTTTTTAAAAATATTTTGATTTTTCATAACTCTTTTTTACTTTAACAAACTTCTATTTTTAAATTAAATAAGAAGAATATTTTATTTTAAATGCATACCATGCACACATAAAAATATTTAAACTATATATGATGAAAGATATATTTTAAAAATAAATACTGAATAACTAAAGCAAGAAAAAAATACATAAAAAATAATAAAGTGAAGGGTATTTTTGTAAACAAACAACATATTCTTAAAATTTATACAACAAACCAAACACCCAATAAGAAATAATCTCAGCATAGCTTATCCCATCATTACCAATCCCAACATAACTTATCTCATCATAACTTATCCCATCATAACTTGTGTTCAAACCAAACGACCCCTAAGGGTTAGGGTTAAGGAGAACGACAAGATAATGGGCTAATTAACACCCTTATAAGTGGATTTTACCCAATAGATATTTTCTATATTTGACCTAACCCTATTTATTTTGATCTTTTATAGTTGGGAGAGGGGAGACAGTAGAGGTTAAAACATTACCATGGTTAGTTTTTAATCATAGTTTTAAATGCCCCAATTTTTTATAAATTGGATAATAAAAATTTAATAAATCAATTTCAACTATATACATTAATGGTAATTTTCCTTGATAATGTTTTTTCTTGTATTTTTCTTTCTCTTAAATCTCATCTTGAGACAAATTTTGAATTTTTGACTATAATTATAGTTTTTTTAGATAGACAGGAATCCATTTTAGATTTGATCTTAATATCTAAAATCTATTTTAGATTCAATAATGTCACAACTCAAAATTGGACCACGACTAAAGAAGGAAAGAGTAGATGATAAAACAACAACACTTAACTTAATTTTTCAAAACCTTGAGTCATGAGTACAAGAGCTTCTTAGTAATGCAAAAGAGTAAATACAAAGTTGTCTGATGAAAAAAGTACAACGTCTGATATGGAACGAACAACAAAAAAAGGTCTCAATAGTACAACAGTGACTTGAAGTCTGAGCCTCACCGTTGTGATATAGAATGGATAAGAAAACCTCACTCGAATAAGATCAACTACCATGAGGGAGTCCCTATGCCCGATCTACCAGGGAGGAAACATAGTAGGGGTGACTACATCAAAATGTACCCAGTAGGTTTAACAAAATGGGTAGGAGAAATTGGATAAGCATGTAATAACTAAAAATCCCTCTTACCTATAATAATACTACACAATATATACATAAGAATGGATAAAAAGATCAAGTATAATTATGATGCAGTGCAAATGATATGAATGAATGCAATGCATGGGGTTAAATCACGACTGTCATGCAGCTAGTGTACACATCTACTAAGCTAACGCTTCCAATTAGATCCCATATATCACGACTTAGACCTGGGACCCCAAACTAGCCTCTTAGCATATGATTACACAACCTTGGTCGCAGAACCAAGTAAACAACCACAGGAGAACATAAAATAGGGATAAAGAGGCTAAGGGAGTCTTTCATAGTTTAAAACATACAAGAGTCAAGAGACTCAAAGCTCAAAGTATCATTACATAACTTATTGAACAACACCTCTACACTTAGAGTTTAACGGGGGCCAAGACAACTTTTCGAGCTCACCCCCACAGTCAAAAGCATACATCAAAGGAAAGAAAGTCTTTTCATAACATAAATCAAAGACATCGTCCCCCGAGTTGAGGACTCACCAAACTTTACTTTGAAGATATTCCTAGCCACGTGGAGAAGGAGGATGATGAAGTGGAGCTTCGGTTCCTACATGAAAATATTATTTAGGCATAGAGTATGCGTTAGTATGTTTGAATGTACTAAGTATGTAGGATGCAATGCACACGAGATAGCCAATATAATCGAAATGTATAATTAGGCAATGGATGAGCATATCGCAATATGACATCCATGAATGATGCTTAAAGTAAACATACTTATATAGAACATATTACATGTGTAGTAAGAGGCCATCATTATAGAATCCAAGGCCTATCACCTCTTGGAAAGGCGATTGAGAAATCAACCCCCCAATTGGTTGATGGCTGTCCCCCCCCCCATGGTGATTAAGGTATCAACCCCTTAATTGGTTGATGGTTGTGATGTTCACACTCTAATAATAAAGTGGCCGCAGTCAGTAATAAATCTAACCAAAGGTTAGGGTCGAATCCACAGGATATATGGGGTTTGACTAAGTTGGTCCACTAAGAATCAGTTCAAGTGTCAATCACTATATTCTCTAAAATAGAGGGGGATTTTAAGATTCAAAATGAAGAATAACAATAAACACTACACTAAATATACAAGAAGACAATCAAATTGAGAGACAACTCAGGAATTGTGTTCTCCATGATTCGTTAACTCAATTACCCTAGACAATATAACCTAATTGGAAATTCGCATGCAGGATGATCACTTAAGTTTTTCCAGTCCTTTTGTGAAGGTGAATGTTAGAACTCGTATTTTTGTGCATTGAAACAGTTACGAAATTTGGGACTAAAGTGATATTATTGGGAAGTTTGGGACTCAAGTAAAAGTTTTAAAACATGGGGTGTTAGGACCCATATGTTCTTAATTGGATCTTTGCATGTCCTTGATTTGTTTAATTAGGAGAAGTTTGGGGACCTAAGTGTAATCTCTAAGACTTGGATTCTTAAAGAAGTATTTGTGGTACCCCACCTAGGTTGTGGAATATTGTGATTGGAACAAATGTTAAGGGTGGGGTCAAGGTTGGACCTATATATATACACTTATGTAACCTCCCTTATCTCTTCATTCTCCACACTTGGAACATTTCAACCTAAAAAAAAATATACTCCCAGCTGAAGGAAGCTCTAGGGTGCTACAGTGAAGCAACTATAATTTGAGTTTTTTATTATAAAATTATTTTGATGCTACAAACCTCACATATTGAGTCTCCCAAGTAGCGTGTAGGTGTTAGTTGGCCAAGAAAATGCTTTCTCATTGGCTTTAGCGATTCTAACCCTTTTAAAGGGTTGAAGAGGTAAGTTGATTTTTTAGTCTTGTTTTATGGATAATTAAGGTTCTATGTATGTTGTAGGGTGTTAAATTGAAAGAAAATTTCAAAAGATAATATGTTAAAATGGGATTGATATGTTGAGGTTGAGGGCCGAAACTTACATATGTGGATTATAGTGTTATATTGTTTTGAAACCACGAATTTATGCTCAATTAGCTTGAATATGACCCTTGTGAGGTGAACGAAGCATTGGAAATTATTTATATGAATACTTGAAGGATTATAGTGACTTAAACTTGGCCACTGTATATGTTGGAGGTAGAACTGAATATTTATTTAATATTGATTTTGATAATTTGTCTATTTTGGAACTGGTAGATATTGTTAAGGAATTTGGTGTTATTAAGTTAGGAACAACTTATATTGCCTCTACGGATGGTCCTTTGACAATTAACAAGGATGAAGATATATTAGACCTTAGGTTACTATTAAAAAATGGAGATATAATAGACATATATGTGTGTTGTAACTATATTTTTGAGAAGTGTAGACGACACCAACAATGAATTGGGTTCTAACAAATCTTTCATCTTTACACTCTTCTAAAAGAATGGAACAAGTTGGTAGTGATGATTTTGAACTACTTGACTATAGAGATACACTACTGCAAACTAATCCTGGTAGCACATGTATCTATATAGAAGTACGCTGCCCTATTTTTGTAGTTATGATATAATGATGTTATTTGGTGTGTTTGAGGTTGTAATGGCATTAAAAAGGCTTGTTGGTATTGTTGGGTTGTTGTTGTTGATTAATTTGAGCCGAGTTGAGTCTCGAGGCAGCCTGTATTCTAGGGAAAGTGCTACCAAAATTTTTATAAAATTAGGAGCAAATTTAGGATTTAAGGCCCAAAAAGGCCTTTAGCTAATCATTGGCGTTATTGTGATTTGTTATAGACGTTGGACATTCGGAAGTATAAGTTGGATTGGCTTGGCGTTGGGATTAGTTTGGAGAAGAAATTGAGGTATGTAAAGCATCTTGTTCTATGGCATGACTTAGTTAAAAATAGCTAATGTTATAAGTTTCGAAAGATCCCTCTTCCTTTGCAACTCGGGCTTAAACATGTCCTATGTTTGTTTTTTGGTATTCTTAAAGAAATTAATCATATTTTTGACTCGTATGCATTTAAAGTCCGCAAGTTGTAAAAGTATGGAAAGTTTGATATGTTTGAAAGAATATATTTTCTAACACTTTGAAAAGCGTAAATACCCGTAACTTTTGACAAAAAGCCCGAATGGCATTAAAAACTATTCTAAAATGTTTTATAGTAGTTTGTAAGATCTAGACCAAGTATGTTCCCCATAAGTCAGGATAGCTCAGGTTTCCATCGACCGTGGGACCCGCGACACCTCTTTTCTAAAAGCTAGACAATGCTAAAAGAATTTAGAACAAACAATATGTTATTTTCAAACATAAATATTTTACTACTCTTTTGGGATTTTTGATAATGATTTTGTGCATATCATTCTCACGACTCTATTCGTGCCTATTATGATATTGTTCACCAGTTCCTGGGCCGGTTGTTGTCGTGCGTAGTATGGTATAAATATATATATATTCCAAAGTGGACTGGAGGCCGGCTTTGTTTAGTTTGGAGTCATAAGGAGCTGGGCTTTTGATATATTAGCATTATGACATGTGAGTGCTGGGCCACAGTTCACCCCAACTCACGTGAGCGCTAGGCCACAGTTCGCCCCGGCTCACTTATCGCCATCATATCATTTCAATATTATGATATGTGAGTGCTGGACCACAGTTCACCTTGGCTCATCCATCCTACGTTTGTGATTTGTGTCGGAGATTTTAGAGATTTGAACTTTCTGGTGTGATGCTGTAGTATGGCGCAAGTTTGGAGGTCGCCATCATTCCTATACTTTATACATCAGTTTGATAATTTGGAAAAAAAAGAAATATTTTAATATTTGCATATGAATTTGACTTCTACACCTCTGTTCGACTTATTACTCCTATTTATACTTTGTACTTTCTTCTTTATATATTCGATACGTATACGACCTCCCTTTGCTTTGGGGGCTGTGTTTCATGCCCGTAGATACCGACGCTTAGAGTAGTGAGCCACCAGGTTAGGATCTCTGATTGTCGTTTGAAGTGCTCCTTTTGCTCTGGAGCAAACACTTGGTATTNNNNAACGGTGTGTCATGCACTACATCTATAAATAGGAGGCTACAGGACATTTAGGATGTTACTCTTTTTCTGATCCTAGATCGTGCATTAGAGCGATGTTAGTAGGATGACTCCTTCTTTTGTCAAACTATTTTGGTTTCAGTGATACTTCCGAGGAAGACCCCCGCTACCCGAAGAGGCAAATCTACAACAATAAGTGAGACTGTTTTGAGTTCATTAAAGTTATTGAGGCTTGTGGTCTCATTAACTTGTGCTACTCTGGTAATGTTTCACCTGGTGTAATAATAGAGGTGTGGATTTCAGAATATGGAAAAGATTAGGTAGAGGAATGGTTAAGGATAAATGGCTGGAAAGCATACCTCTTACTACTATTACTCATTTACCTTCTGTGGGATTAGATCATTGTCCATTACTAATGGAGGTGTTCTCTAGACCTGATCAGTACATTAGGTACTTCAAGTTCCTAAATTGTTGGTTTTAACATCCTTTCTTTGGACATTATTAAAGAATGTTGGAATAGAGATGTGAATGGCAATCCTGTGTAGGTATATCATCAAAATCTGAAAAGGTTCTCTCCCACTCTTAGTAGTTGGTACAAGGAGTAGTTTGGGGATATTCATGCTAAGGTCAAAGAGCTTGAGGAAAAGATCAAGATTGCTGAAGATGAGTTGATTAATTACCATTCAGATGGCAACAGAAGTTATCTTCATAAGCTGAATGCTAATTACATCAAGTATTCAAAGCATGAAGGATCTACCCTTAAACAAAAAGTCTTAACATCACTGGTTTAAGGAGGGTCATGCTAATACCTTGCATTTACATGCTCTAATTAGAGGCAGAGGAAGAAGGCTTTTTATTCATAAAGTGCAAATGATGATGGTGACTGGATTCAGGGTGATGAAGACACTGCTATGTCTACATGTGATCATTTTCAGAAAAATTTCTCTGGTAAGGCAACGTATATTGAGAAGGAGGTCATTAACTGCATTCCTAATAAGATAGATCAGGAACAAAATGATGTGCAATTTCTCTGGTAAGGCAACGTATATTGAGGAGGAGGTCATTAACTACATTCCTAATATGATATATCAGGAACAAAATGATGTGCTGCAAGCCATGCCTACAATGGAATAACCTCTTCAGGTTGTTCTCTCTTTGAGTCCCCATTCAGCTACTGGTCCAGATGGGTACAATAGTCATCTTTATCAAATCTGTTGGAGCATTATTAAGCATGATCTTTGGCACATTATCCAGGCTTTCTTCTATGGAAAAGTTATCCCTAAATATTTCTATCATGCTTGTTTGGTGTTGCTTCCTAAAACTAGTAAATCAAATAATTTCTCAGAATTTAGACCTTTCAATCTCAGCGATTGCACCAACAAGATCTTCTCCAAATTACTCAACATGAGATTAGCTCCTTTACTACCTATGTTGATCTCTAATAATCAGTCAGGGTTCATTTAAGATAGGAACATCTCAAAGAACATTATGCTTGCCAAGAGATTATTCATCAAAATAAGATGCCTGTAGTAGGTGAGAATGTGGTTGTCAAATTAGCTATGCCTAAAGCATACAATAAGAATTCCTGGTCGTTATTTGCATTGTGATGAGAAGGACAAAATTTGATGAATAGTGCATTGATTTGGTATGGAGAATAATGTCTAATAATTGATACTCCATTATTATCAATAGGGCTAGACACAAGTTCTTTCATTCTACTAGAGGTCTCAATCAAGGGGATCCCTTATCTCCAGCCTTGTTTATTTTAGGAACTGAAGTGTTAGCTAGATTGCTTAACAGACTGTATCAGGTTTCTGATTACCTTGGCTTCAATATGAAGAGGAGAGGACCTCCAATTAACCATCTTAGTCTTGCAAATGATGTAAATATTTTCACTTCAGGCACTAGTAGTTCCCTGGAATTAATCATCAATGCTTTATCTATTTTGAAGGGGGAGGGGTCTCAAATCAGCTGGTGAATAGGAACAAAAAAGCCATTTTCTTAATCACTCCTGATGCACCTCAAGTACTTGTGAGAAGGCGTAAAGCATCACTGGATTCAATCAGAAGAAGAATCCTATTAACTTATTTGGGATGTCCGCTATACTTGGGTAGACTGAAAGTGGTTTATTTTGTTGATATGATGTCCAAAGTAGCTGCGTGCATATGTGGCTGGAAGTCTAAAATTCTCAGCTTTGGCCGTAAGGCCACACTGATTAAATATGTCTGGCAGTCTCTTCCCATTCATCTACTTTCAGTTGTGTCTCCTCCTTCTACAACTCTCTGACAGATCTAAAGCATCACCGCTGACTTCTTCTGGGGCTGCTTAGATGGACAGAAGAAATATAATCGGTCGTCGTGGAAAAAAATTAAATTACGCTTTCCATATGAAGAAGGGAGTATTGGTGTAAGGTTAATTATTGATGTTTGTAAAGTTTTCCCCTATAAGCATTGATGGACACTTAGGACTAAGAATACTCATTTGGGGTAATTTCCTAAGAGCTAACTATTGTGAAAGATCTAATCCGATGAACAAAAAAGATACCGGAGAATCTCTAGTTTGGGAACCTATGATACAGAACAAACAAACACCTGATGAAGCCTAATATCAAATGGAAAATCAACTCAGGGAGCTGTTATCTTTTGGTGGGATGACTGGTCAGGGGTGGCCCTCTAGCTCACTTTACTAATGTTAGTACCAGACTCAATAAAACTAGAGTGGCTTCATTTATATATGAGGGCCAATGGAATCATGATAGGATCATGCAAATAGCACCTCCTCAGTATGTAGATGTTAATTTTGGCATTCAACTACCTGTTCATAAGGGTAGCCTGGACAAGGCTTTATGGAAGCTAACTGCCAGTGGTGATTTCACCATCTCCTCTGCCTGGAATTTATTAAGGGGCAAATTACTCACTATTGGGAAGTTAATCAGCTGTGGTTATGATCCTAATCAGTACTATTGTTGTTACAGGCTTGGTATAGATACCATAATCTTTCATCTTTACACTCTTCTAAAAGAATGGAACAAGTTGGTAGTGATGATTTTGAACGGCATACTGAAGCTGCAGTGATGTTCATGAAGAACTTAGGGTGGTGAGAAAAGATAAGCACATTTTTCTCACTGGTCACCTTGCTTGCAATGTTCGGAAGTTTTTTATGCTGATACATGATACTTGGGTAGACTGGAAGTGATTTATTTTGTTGATATGATGTCCAAAGTAGCTGCGAGCATATGTGGCTGGAAGTCTAAAATTCTCATCTTTGGTGGTAAGGCCACACTGATTAAGTATGTCTAGCAGTCTCTTCCCATTCATCTACTTTTTGTTGTGTCTCTTCCTTATACAACTTTCTGACAGATCCAAAGCATCACTGCTGACTTCTTCTGGGGCTGCTTAGATAGATAGAAGAAATATCATCGGTCGTCATGGAAAAAAAATTATGCTTTCCATATAAAGAAGGGGGTATTGGTGTAAGGTTGATTACTGATGTTTGTAAAGTTTTCCCCTATAAGCATTGATGGACACTTAGGACTAAGAATACTTTTTTAGGGTAATTTCCTAAGAGCTAAATATTATGAAAGATCTAATCCGATGAGCAAAAGAGATACCAGAGAATCTCTAGTTTGGGAACCTATGATGCAGAACAAAAAAACACCTGATAGAGCCTAATATCAAATGGAAAATCAACTCAGGGAGTTGTTATCTTTTGGTGGGATGACTGAATAGGGCTGGCCCTCTAGTTCACTTTACTAATGTTAGTACCAGACTCAATAAAACTAGAGTGGCTTCATTTATTTATGAGGGCCAATGGAATCATGATAGGATCATGCAGATAGAACCTCCTCAGTATATAGATGCTATTTTTGGCATTCAACTACCTGTTCATAAGAGTAGCCTGGACAAGGCTTTATGGAAGCTAACTGCCGGTGGTGATTTCACCATCTCCTCTATCTGGAATCTATTGAGGGGCAAATTACTCACTATTGGGAAGTTTATCAGCTGTGGTTATGATCCTAATCAGTACTATTATTGTTACAGGCTTGGTATGGACACCATTGACCATATTTTTCTCACTGGTCACCTTGCTTGCAATGTTTGGAAGTTTTTTATGCTGATACATGTGGAGTGAGTACTGCTTATCTTCCTCTAAAGAACTATATTATGAGATGGTAGGGTATTAACTACAAAAATAGTGCCCAAAAGTTTCTTTTTATGCTTTTCCTATTTTAATATGCTAAATATTTGAGGGAAAAAAAAACAGAGGTGCTAGTAAATTTGCTAAGAAGCAATCCAACATTGCAAGAATAAAGTTCCTGGTTGTTAAAGATGCCTGTTACTTGTTGAGGACAGCTTATTCTTCCATTCATTTGCCCAATTAGAAGGAAGTTATTTTCCTGATAGACAGAGGTCGTCATGACATTAAGATCACACCTGTAAGTGGTCAAAACCTCCAAATCAGTGGTTTAAGCTTAATTTAGATGGCAGCGCCTTAACTAATCCAGGTAGGATAGGTGTTGGGGCTATTATCAGAAACCAACCATGAGGGCGAATTTGTGTTTACATATGCTACTCTGTTAGGTGAGGGCACTAACAATAATGTTTAATTATAGGTTGCTTTTGGTACTAACTGGTGTCTTCGTTTGAGTTTCAACAAGGTTATTTTAAAGGAAGGTTCTGAGGTGTTACATAAATGGATCACTCAGCAAACCTCTACCCCTCCTTGAAACTTTTCTCATGGACTGATCAGGCTAACATTTTATCAGCGTGCTATAAGATCTTAAGTACAAACACACTCGTAGGGAAGCTACTTTTGTGACTGATATATTAGCTAAACAAAGCCATAACTTCACCAGCCTTCAAATATATTTCAATTTGAAATAGATTCCTAATGAAACCAAAGCATACTATTATCTTGACAAGTTGGATATGGTCTTTCTCAGAAGAAGAACTAAGGTGTGCTATAGATTGCAAAACAAAGATATGGCTTCAGTTAAGATGCTGTGGCGAAATGATAACAAAGAGGAAATGAGGGAAGCAAAAGAGCTTCTCCCCCCTTAAATTATGTATACGACTCATAAGGTTAGTTTAACATTCGAGGATAAATATTTTAAGGGGGGAGGGGAAGGATATTAGAACCCGTATTTTTGTGCATTGGAACAGTTACGAAATTTGGGACTAAAGTGATATTATTGGGAAATTTGGGACTCAAGTAGAATTTTCAAAACCTGGGGTGTTAGGACCCATATGTCCTTAATTGGATCTTTGCATGTCCTTGATTGGTTTAATTAGGAGAAGTTTGGGGACCTAAGTGTAATCTTTAAGACTTGGAGTCTTAAAGAAGTATTTGTGGTGACCCACCTAGGTTGTGGAATATTGTGATTGGAACAAGTGTTAAGGGTGGGGTCAAGGTTGGACCTATATATATATACATATGTAACCTCCCTTATCTCTTCATTCTCCACACTTAGAACGTTTCAACCTCAAAAAAAATATACTCCCAGCTGAAGGAAGCTCTCGGGCGCTACAGTGAAGCAACTAAAATTTGAGTTTTTTGATTATAAAATTATTTTGACGCTACAAGTCTCATATATTGAGTCTCCCAAGTAGCGTGGAGGTGTTAGTTGGCCAAGAAAATGCTTCCTCGTCAGCTTTGGCGATTCTAACCCTTTTAAAGGGTTGAAGAGGTAAGTTGATTTTTTAGTCTTGTTTTAAGGATAATTAAGGTTCTATGTATATTGTAGGATGTTAAATTGAAAGAAAATTTTGGAAGATAGCATGTCAAAGTGGGACTGATATGTTGAGGTTGAGGGCCGAAACTTATATATGTGGATTATAGTGTTATATTGTTTTTAATCCATGAATTTATGCTCAATTAGCTTGAATATGACCTTTGTGAGGTGAAAAAAGCATTAAGTATTGATTCTATAATGGCTATTACATACTTCAACTTAAGATGAAGGATTGAAGGATTATTAGTGACTGAAACATGGCCTCCTATATATGTTGGATGTAAGACTGAATACTCATTTAATATTAATTTTGATCATTTATCTATTCTGGAACTGGTAGATATTGCTAAGGAATTTGGTGTTATTAAGTTAGGAACAACTTATATTACCTCTAAGGATGGTCCTTTGATAATTAACAAGGATGAAGATTTATTAGACCTTAGTTTACTATTAAAAAATGGAGATATAATAGACATATATGTGTGCAGTAACTATATTTTTGAGAAGTGTAGATGACACCAATAATGAATTGGGTTCTAACAAATCTTTCATCTTTATACTCTTCAAATTAGTATTGAAAGAAGTCATGGGAGATCATGTTGCTAAATTTGGTAGACTGCTTGACTATAGATATACACTGCTGCAAACTAATCCTGGTAGCACATGTATGTATATAGAAGTACGCTGCACTATTTTGGTAGTTATGATATAATGATGTTATTTGGTGTGTTTGAGGTTGTAATGGCATTAGAAAGGCTTGTTGGTGTTATTAGGTTATTGTTGTTGATTAATTTGAGCCGAGTTGATTCTCGAGGCAGCCTTTTTTCTAGGGAAAGTGCTACCAAACTTTTTATAAAGTTATGGGATTTAAGGCCCAAAAAGGCCTTTGGCTAATCGTTGGCGTTATTGTGGTTTATTGTAGACGCTGGACATCCGAAAGTATAAATTGGATTGGCTTGGCGTTGGTATTAGTTTGGAGAAGGAATTGAGGTATGTAAAATATTTTGTTCTATGACATGACTTAGTTAAAAATAGCTAAGTTATAAGTTTCGAAAGATCCTTCTTCCTTTGCAATTCGGGCTTAAACATGTCCTATGTTCATTTCTTGGTATTCTTAAAGAAATTAGTAATATTTTTGACTCGTATGCATTTAAACTCCACAAGTTGTAAGAGTAGGGAAAGTTTGATACGTTTGAAAGAATATAATTTCTAAGACTTTGAAAAGCATAAATACCAGTAACTTTTGACAAAAAGCCAGAATTACCTTAACAACTATTCTGAAACATTTCATAGTAGTTTGTATGATCTAGACTAAGTATGTTCCCCCTAAGTCAGGCTAGTTCGGATTTCCATTGGCCGTGGAACCCGCAACACCTCTTTACTAAAATCTAGACAATGCTAAAAGAATTTAGAACAAATAATATGTTATTTTTGAACATGAATATTTTACTACTCTTTTAGGATTTTTGATAATGATTTTGTGCATATCATTCTCACAACTCTATTCATCCCTATTATGATATCATTCACCGGCTCCCGAGCCAATTGAAGTCGTGCATAGTATGGCATAATATATATATATTCCAAAGTGGGCTAGATACGACGGGGCCGACTAGGCCCAAGGGTTAGCTCCGCTTAGATTGGTGATGTGCTAAGATTGGGCCTTCGGTTTAGTAGCATCATGCCACATTTGCTATATGATTTGTTAGTACAGGGATGCCTGGCTCACTTATCCTATGTTTTTGATTTGTGTCGGAGATTTTGGAGATTTGAACTTTCTGGTGTGATGCTGTGGTATGGCGCGAGTTTGGCGGTCACCATCATTCTTGTACGTTATGCATCAATTTGGTATTTTGGAAAAAAAAAGAAATATTTTAATGTTTGCATATGAGTTTGACTTCTACACCTCTGTTTGGTTTATTACTCTTATTTATACTTTGTACTTTCTGCTTTACATATTCAATACGTATTTCGTACTGACCCCCCTTTGCTTCGGGCGCTGTGTTTCATACCCACAGATACCGACGCTCAGAGTAGTGAGCCAACAACTTAGGATCTCTGATTGCCGTTTGAAGTGCTCCTTTTACTCCAGAGCAAACACTTGGTATATACACTTATTTCTCTATTTTACATTTATGTTCATTTGAGGGTATGACGGGGACCTGACCCATCTTCTGATTCTGTTGGTATAGTTAGAGGTCTGTGGATGCCTGTGTGTATGGGTTATGGCAGTTTGTATGACTATGTATGTATGTTGTGTATGTTGAGCGGTTTAACCACAGCGGTGACCTTGTCAGCCCACATATGTATATATATGTTGTGTGCTGGGATTTTTCTGAATGCAGGGTTTGGGATAGTCTATAAAACAAAGGAAACTCTGCCAAAATTTCTGTAAAAACAATACATTTGTTATAATCTAGTTTGGTGGTTGAGTTCGGGTGCCCTAATCGGGCACTAGTCACGGCCCATAGGTTGGGTCGTGACAGAAAAGGTATCAGAATGGTCAGTCCACGAAGCTTAGTCAACAACAATAATATGCCAACTAACCATTACCCATTGTCCCAGTTAGCTTCCCCTTGGTCATGTTTGGTTGATTAGACGAGAAAACATCAATCGAATCCTATCATTTACTTTCCTTTTCCTATTCGTCACTACCTTGGTTGGGATCGTGATAGTAGGTGGAGTTTTGTGTTGGCCACCACCAAACAACAATCAAGACGAACGGAAATAAATAATACATGCAAAACCTGAATAAAAGAAATGCACAACGTCTAGGTTATTTCAAGTCAACTACTCATGGATCCCACAACCCTAAGTTATGTATGCTTTGCTACTCATGGATAAGGGAAAATCACAAACAATGAATGTAAAAGACATAGTTGAAAGTTTACCCAAAGAAATGACAAACAAAACACCTAAGCTCCTTATGGCTAAGGCAAAATCAACAACAAGGAATGTAAGAGACATGGTTGAGAGTTTACCCAAAATAATGAAGAACAAGAACACCTTGAAGTTGGAAACCACAAGCTTTAATTAAAGGAAGATGAGTACAATGTGATTTTCCAAACCCCCAAAGTGGGTCTTCCAATTAAAAATTGAAATCTACACTAAACTCTAGAAATATTCTAGAGAGAATTTTGAAAATGGAATCTCCAAAATTTTCAAGTCTGAAAAGTCTCTTTTCTAAAAGCCTAGCATTAAGGAGTTATACTATTTACAAATTCACCCTAAAAATTAAATAGAAAAGACAGCTAGCAGCAGGTACATTGTGCAGGTACGACTCGTAGGCCACCCTACGAGTCGTAATCGAGGTCTCATAGTCATCACTTTACATTTTGGACTTGGCTGCTATGACCCACTATTACGAGTCATTTCTTGGGCTACAACTCGTATGCTCCTCTCGTAGTCTAGGCCTTTAGTTTTTGGTCCAAACTTTTGGCTCACTGTTTCTTGCTACAAACCCCACCCATACGAGTTGTAATGAGACCTATGAATCATAGGGTAGTCTTGTATATCAGAGCTTCACTATGCAGTTTCTTAGTTTTGCTCACCTTTTCTTGCTATGAGGGCACCTTATAACTCGTAGATTGGGCTACGACTTGTAGGGTGGCTCATATGTCCTGTACTTCAGCAAAATCTGCAATTTTCTCCTAAAATCATGCCAATCTGTATTTTCTGCACAACTGACACAAAAATACATAAAAACTATAAAAAGTCGCATTAAGAACTTGCAAAATCCCTTATTTTAGGCAGTAAGTGTGCTATATTTTGATAGTACATCAACACCCTCAACTTAGAACTGTTGCTTGTCCTCAAGCGATGACTCAATTTAAGCAGACAATGAAAAACACATAGCAGCTACTCTAATGGCATATACATCATTTAACTCTAATTCTGGTACCTAACTCTTAGTTTGAAATCCTGATTGCAAAGCTACTAAGCAAACCAAAACACAAAGATGCATCCAATGATCCAACTATGACAAGTGAAGGAGTATCAACAATCCACAATTACTGGACTAGTCACATGCCAATTATGCAGTGCAAATGCCCTCACAGAAAAGACGTCCCTCTCTCTCACTCAAAATGCATTCAAAATTAGGGGACTGTAATGAAATTCATGCATAATGACTAACACTATAGAGTCCCAGGACCCCCATGATCAGATGGATGCCGGTGCTTGAGCACGATGTGTTTGATATTTTTGACCCCCATCCTTATTTACTACTTATGGATAGTTTATTCCTTGCTTTAGACAATATTTTTTTTATGTTGGTTTTTGGATATTTTTAAATGTTTTGTGTTGAATATTGTTTTTTAATTATGTTTTGGATGATTAGCTTTTAAATTGTTGGTTTTTGGTTTATTATAGATATGTGTTTACTTTGAGGACAATGTATTTTCTTTTGATGGGGTTATGGATTAGCGTGAAGTCTGATTAGCCTTGAGTCCATAACTTTCTCTATTTGTAACACCAAGGTTTTCTTGTTGTGTTTCTTTTTCCTTGTGGATGTTTTAATTTCTGTTGAATACCCAGCCTTTTTTTCTGAAATACCTTGATATTTGACCCTGGTCTATCCTTGAATATGTGAACTTCGATTGAGGCTAAAAGCCTAAGTTGTGGATAGCTACAAATAGTGCCCCTGGTTTGGAGAATAGATATTGTGTACTTCACCTCAAGCTAAAAGCCTAAGTACGTTGAGGGTGGCCTTTATTGCAGTAAAGTAATGAAAGGGGGGCGGTCAGTTGAGAAAGAAAGAAAGAAAAGAAAAGTCATGTGTTGGGTGAGAAAAAGAAAAGAAAGGTTACCTTGGATTGAAGAGAATAACAAAATGAGTTTAAAAATAAGGCACAACTGGAAAAGAGAAAGAAATTACCCAGGAAAAGCTTGAAAAGGAAGAATAAGGGTGGATTTAATGAAAATGGTTGACTTATGGAGGCAAGAGTGTTGAAAAATATGGTTCAATGATAGCTTTTAGTCACTACTTGCCTAAAATGTCATACCAAAGCCCCATGAGCTGATATTACAAGCCTCTTAAGTCCTAAAGTGATCTAAATCCACCTTGACATCAGTCCGGAGTTTAAGTCCTAAAGTGATCCAAACTCCGGACTGATGTCAAGGTGGATTTGGATCACTTTAGGACTTAAGAGGCTTGTAATATCAGCTCATGGGCCTTTGGTATGACATTTTAGGCAAGTAGTGACTAAAAGCTATCATTGAACCATATTTTTCAACACTCTTGCCTCCATAAGTAACCATTTTCATTAAATCCACCCTTATTCTTCCTTTTCAAGCTTTTCCTGGGTAATTTCTTTCTCTTTTCCAGTTGTGCCTTATTTTTGAACTCATTTTGTTATTCTCTTCAATCCAAGGTAACCTTTCTTTTCTTTTTCTCACCCAACACATGACTTTTCTTTTCTTTCTTTCTTTCTCAACTGACCGCCCCCCTTTCATTACTTTACTGCAATAAAGGCCACCCTCAACGTACTTAGGCTTTTAGCTTGAGGTGAAGTACACAATATCTATTCTCCAAACCAGGGGCACTATTTGTAGCTATCCACAACTTAGGCTTTTAGCCTCAATCGAAGTTCACATATTCAAGGATAGACCAGGGTCAAATATCAAGGTATTTCAGAAAAAAAGGCTGGGCAAGCTAAGTGTCAAGAAAGAAAAGGTACATGAAAACCTCAAACATTTGGAACAAGGGATCAACTATCACATTTGGTAGGTCATTTAGGCAAAAGTGAGCTCACTGAAAGAACAATGGCCTAAGAGCCTTTCCTAATCAACCACATCACCAGTCCAATCTTACAGTAATAAGGCAAGTTCTGAGTCCATACATAATACATGAATGTGACAAAATAAGCTCACACACATATTTATGCAGGATTACAATAATAAGGCTCCCAAAAATGCATATCTCAGATGTAATAAGGATGGGGGTCAAAAATATCAAACACATCGTGCTCAAGCACCGGCATCCATCTGATCATGGGGGTCCTGGGGCTCTTGGGGTCCAATCTCCTCCTCGGTGGTCTGGGCTACAGCAATACCTGAGCTCCCGGCTCCTCGTGCTATCAGCTACTCCCAGTTTCTCTGTAGAGATGCCATAGCTAATGACTCCTGCACCACCGCATCAGTAATCTGCTCCTCCAGTGTTGCAACCTCATCATCAGTCCTGGGTCTCTTTTGGCTCATGGCTACATCATCACTCTCAAGTGGCCTCTTCCCGTGGGCATGCAGGCGGTCATTAAATAAATCAAATACATCATCACCCGCCTGTGCCTCCTCTAGGGCTACTATAGGAGTCGCTAACATCTTCAAAAAGTTGGACTTGAACCTGGCTAACTCCTCTATCATAACAACCATGTCAGCAGGCCGTGTATCCTCAAGTTTGTTCTAGAGCCTATCCTCGAAAGCATTTACTCTGGCATCCACTACTTTAACTATCTGATCTACCATCTCACAAATGTATGCCTTGGCCCTCTCCTCTGAGTCGTGGACTATTTGACGGACCCATGGTTTGAGCTGGCTCATCAACCTGCTCAGCTGCAGCTCCGTCTTTGCTAACCTGCATACTAATGCCTGAAAAGAAAAAGCAGACATAAGAGAAAAGTTTACAGTGTCGACCTAAATAGTGGGAGGTATTGGTGAAGGTATATCGAAGGATAGCATCACCTCTGTATCAATAGCTCAAGGTGGCGCTGAAGCAGCTAGAGTAGAATTGGTGGTAGTTGGAGTCAGCTCCTGGGTCTGCGGCTCCAGAGGAAATGGATCTAAAATAGGAGGGGAAGATGCTCACTGTAGGGCCATTAGGATTTCTTAAGCCTTAATCAGGCTGGGATCTATGGAGTGTAGGGCCTCTATATGTGGGTCTAAGTGAAGGGAGACATATATCCTTGCCTCATTACACAATCTGTGTATTAGGATAGGAAAAGACAATGATATCGATGTATGAATCGCCGACTCATGGATCTACTCGGCCATGACTGGGACTCAATTAATATCCTAGCTAGCTAGAATGCAAGTTAGTAGTACAACTCTCTCCAGGGTGATCACATTATCCATAAAAGTAGGCCTGATGCGCCAATGGATAATAGACCACCAAAACTTGGTTCGAAATGATAGGTGGGATTTCATGATCTGATCAGCGTGGTTTATGACCCACGTAGGCTCAAAACCATTCTTGCATATCTGGCTGGCTATCCACCTGACCAACTTGATCTTCATCTCCACATTCTTCTAGCTCATCTCTTTCCTCATCCTTGCAATTCTATCAGCATACTCTAAGGTAGAATGAGGCACTCTATAGTTTAGCCTGAACTGAAGCCTCCTGATAGTCTTCTCTGAAATATCAATAATTTCACCTCGGACTAGAACTTCTCGCAACCTTGGCCACTCTATAGTTTTCTTCCCTCTAGGAAGATCTTGGAGAATAGTGGTATACTAGGTGGCATAAAATTCCTGGACTAGATATGGGGCACACTTGCCCAACTTTTGTGATAGCCATCCAAGCCCGTGATGGTTGATCTCTGCCTCCAAGTCCGGAACCCTACTCAATCGGAGTCATTGAGCCTCAACTCCTCATGAAATTGCCGAATAGGCTTTCCCTGTCCCTTTAGTTCCAACCTCTTCTCATAGATAACTTTCATGCCCTCAATTCCCCATCTGACATTTCTAGGATCAGTAG
>DF359903.1:12093-32933 GCA_000787875.1 Solanum virginianum
ATCGACATGATATCGACCTATATTATAGATGATTGATTTGTTAATTTATTTTTTTCTAAAAAGAGCTCAATCATCCATAATATCGACATGAGATATTATAACTGATATGATATCATAGAAATTGATTCATTTCTTTTTTTAAAAAACACTTTTCGATCCTTGACGATGTCAAGATATCACATCAGGAAGAAGAGAGCATCTGACCCAACTTCATTTTTAATTGGAACATATCCACATATATCTTGGTTGACACAAATATATAAATTATGTTATACTGTTAAATAATAAATCTTTTACCATAGAAAACTCTCAAATAATGACTAATTCATTCCTTTGAAAATTACTCATACCAATATAATATATATCATATTTTGAGATAGCATGATAAATGTATCATTTAATCATTAAAAAGAGTTTACTAATTTTTTTATGATATTCGATCATTTAATATTTTTTATATATCGACAAAATATCATAAATGACATGTTCATTCTTTCCGAGGGAAAAAAAAAAAGCAGAAGAAATAAAGTTCAACCTTAATTTTTATATCATTTGTTGCAGTTAACAACTGCAAAAATAAATACAAAATTAATTAATTAATAATTTTAATATTTTTCTTAATTACTTATTATGATCTAGTTAATTAATAAAAATAGTTAGCTATCGTAAACGACAAGAAAAGAAAAATTGTGACACTACTACATTTAGAATTATCAATTTCGAGGACATTTAGGTAATTATGTTCCCTTTGATGGACCATTTATGTGACTTTATTTATTATTGAACACACGATACACTTTTTATGTGTGCAAATATAATATACTTCATTATTTTTACATGTACAAACATAATATATTTTACTACATAAAATTCCATTATTTTTACAAAAAAAATCTTCACTGGGAAAATTTTAATGGACATATCGATACTATTTCTAGTGATTTTGACAATATCCATAGAGGATTTGATTTTGAGGAGAGAAATAAAGGTGGATCGTCTCTTTTGAACTTTACTAAAGTCTTCGAGTTAATTATTGTTAACTCATGTTTCCCGAAGAGAGAAAATCACTTGATCACATTCATAGTATGGTGGCGATGACCCAAATTAATTATCTACTCCTCCAAAAGAGTGATAGAAGTCTTTATAAAAATTGCAAGGTAATTCTGAGTAAAACACAAACTTCTAGTGATGAACTTAGAGATTAAGAAAGGTAACAGAAAGAAGGTTATTTATGCCCAATCGAGAATTAGATGGGATGACCTAACTTTTACCCTTTCTCTTGGAGTAGTAGCGGAAATATAAATACTATGTGGGATACCCAATAGGTTACATTAGAAAAATAGCTATCAAAATCTCTGTGAGCGAGTAATAAGATCTACGATACTTTACTATTCTAGATCCACATAAATAATGTTATTTATTACATAAATTTCTCAAAAATATTTTTAGCTATTCTCAACTCGAAATATTACAGCTACAGTTTTAAGGAAATATCAAATCAATGTGTTTTGACGGTTAGGTGGATACCTCCCGCTATTGCTTTAGCATTTTCTCTTTCTTAATACTGAAAAGAATAGATATTATTTTCTGCTCAGTACCCCACAAAGAAAGAAAATTCAGCTCAGATTTGGGATCTGCCATAAATACATCAAAAATCTTTCCTTTTTTCATCCTTTTTTCTCTATTAATTGCTTAAAGATTTGGTCTTTTTTGTTTTTTGGGGGGTGGGGGTAGTTTAGTTATGGATAATAGTAGCTGGTGGATGAATTATGAAGGGATATTAAGGACTTTTTACCCTGTGTTTTTGGGTCAAGTTGTGTCCTTTGTTATGGCACTTACAAGCTTCTGTTCTTCTCTAGTGGCTAATCTTGGTAAGTTTTAAGTTTCTTGATTTTACCTTTTTGGGGTTGGAGCTGGTGGTGGTGGGGGTGGGGTACTTTTTTTTTTAGTTATGATTTATTTAGGTAAGCTAAATGGGGTTTTGTTTATTAATGAATCTTGATATATTGTTTTTGTTTTAATTTGTTTGTCTGATTTTGACTTAGATGGAGTTTAAAAAAGGAAAGAAAGAATTTTTAGTCTTAATCTTAAATTAAAAGGGGTGTATCTAAAGTTTAAATACTATACGTGGGAAGTTGAAATTAAAGAATTAAGAAAAAAGAATCAATTTTTTTTTTTGGAAAATGTAGTATGAAGGAAAGTATGACAAATAAGAGAAGCATTTTGTTGATTATTTATGTTTTACATTTGTAGGTGCAAAAACTCCACTTTCCTTGTCATTCCTCTCTTACACAGCTTTAGCTTTGGTGTATGGAGGAATCATGATTTACAGGAGGCAGAAATTGCAGGTATTTTGTTACTTTCTCCGATTGAATTTGTTTGTCTGATTTTGACTTGGTACGGAGTTTAAGAACGTAAAATTCTTTGTAGTCTCAAACTAAAAATATATAGAAGGTACTAAAATGTCTTTTAATCTTGCAGTTCGCTTGTAAATTTAGAATTAAAGAAGAAAAAGACATTCTTTTTTAAACTAAACAAACGAATTGAAATGGAAGGGTGCTGTTCAAGAATCAATTTTGATGTTGTTGAACTAACAAACATAACTACGACAACTATGTCCTCAATCAAAGGTAGAGCTAAGATTTTTAATTTATGAGTTTTGGGACGGTAGGACGAGGGTTCCCAAGGAAACAACCTCTCTACCTCTGTGAGGTAGTGGTAGAGTCTGCGTATATTTCACCCTCCCCAGACCCTACTTATGGGATTCCACTGGGTATGTTGTTGTTGAGTTTTGGGATGGTACTTATTTTTGCTTACTTAGTTCTCGTTAGACAATTTGTGCATTTAACACAAATACAAGGTTTGGGTAAAAATTACTGAGTTTTGTTGAACCCGTAGCCACCACTGTGGCTCCGCCCCTTCCTTTAAACTAGCTCGTTTTGATTTATATGAATCCTTCATTCCACTACACAATAATATTGACACTGATGAAAAAAATTTGTGAACAGCTCATTAAAATTTGTTCATTCTTATGCTATAGTAGTGACAATAACTCATGAGTATCACTCTATTAAGTGAAATTAGATTTTAGTTTTACATAATGGTTATCGATTGAATGTTGTCTTGAGTCTGCAGGTTCCTTGGTATTGGTATGCTCTTTTAGGCTTAGCTGATGTTCAGGGAAATTTTCTTGGTAAGGTGGTTGTCCGCTAAATGGACATTCTTTGCTTTGTCCATATTAATTCTTGAACCATTACCGTGCTTGCAACATTGAGAATATGTTTCCATAGCCCGTTGGACCTTGAAGTAAAAAGCCATCTATGTGTGCTGTAGATATTTTTAAATTTCCTTTTTGTTTATGAAATTTGAGGCAGGAACTTTGTTTTCGAGTGTCATATTCAGGATACGAAGTTTAACTTCCTCTGAATGTGTTGCAGTAAATAAAGCATATCAATATTCATCAATCACCAGTGTGACCATATTGGATTGCTGGACTATAGCTTGGGTTATAATTTTTACGTGGCTATTTTTGGGCACACGGTATTCTCCATGGCAGTTCGTTGGTGCAGCAGTCTGTTTAGGTGGTCTTGGACTTGTGCTTCTATCAGATGCTAAGGCGAGTGATGGGAGTGGTACTTGTCTGTTTCCTAAAATGATTTATTTAGGTTGTAAATGGAAAAATGTTTCTCATCTTTGATGATATTCTTATCTTCCAATCTTTCCTCGAGTCCTCGAAAGGACTTCTATCTTGAGAGGAACGAAAGGGTGGATGGGAGAGAGAAACTAATTGCCACTCCTAGGCGGGAAACGCCTAAATAAGGAAATTGCTTAGTTTGCTTATGCTTTGATCATTTTCAATTGTAGGTGGTTCCAAACCTATTCTTGGTGATATATTTGTCATCATCGGGACATTTTTCTTCTCGATGAGTAATGTTGGCGAGGTTAGTGTAATTTGTCTCTTCATATTTTCAAGGCATAATACATAGACAAACATTCAAACTTGGCCTCAACTAGCAAGTAAGCACTCTAACTTTGAGAGGCACATCTAGACACCTCAACTTGTCTCTGCTGTGTCAGTCACTTTCGAGTACTTGCCAACTGAGGCCAAGTTTGACTAGTTGTTTATGTATTATGCTTATTTTTCAAAGTCTCCCTTCTACCGGATTGTTACTCTATACATAAGCATAAGTGTCGCTTCTTATAATTCGCTTTGGTTCAGGAGTTCTGTGTGAAAAAGAAAGATCGTATTGAAGTGGTTTCCATGATTGGTCTTTTCGGCTTGCTTGTTACTATAATTGAGATGTATGTACCCTTTCTATCTAAAGCTCTTATTCACATGCATTTCTTACAACCGTGGAACTTTGAACCGTACAATATCTCATTTACAACACAATGAAATTACGACGATCATTAATGACTTAACTTTCTCTTAGACCAATCTTAGAAAGGAAGAGTCTGGAATCAGTCGTGTGGTCTGCAGAGCTTGTAAGTAACTTAGATTTATTTTTCTTATTTTCGTTCCTCTGATATCGTATGTCTCTCATTCCTTTGTCACGTTTGTAAGTTTCTTCTATACAAGAGTATCTCCATAGGCATTATACAGTTTTCTTGTTCCTCCTATACACAGTTGTTGCAGTATTTGGTCTGAAATAGTGATTGAAGACACATGTAGACCGAGTTGCGCAGTTTTCATAATTTTCAATCAACTCCATATAGCTCGATAGACCACTTATATATTTGTAAAAGAAAAATATAGCTATCATGCTTGTAAGTTGTAGCCGATGATGTGGAAGTCACGGTTCCTCCAACTGATATGATTTCTACTGATCGAACGGATGACTGAAGAATGGAAAGTTTTCGAAAGTGCTTATTTTCATACATTTGGTACTCTTCAATAGCTTGATTACACTTTCTTTAAGCCGAGAGTCTTCAGAAACAACCTCTCTACCCCATAAAGGCGGGGGTAAGGTCTCCATAGATCCTTAGGATCAACAGAAGTCGAAGGACAAGAAGATATAATATTTATGTCAATATAAAAAATCATGTCAGGTGATATGGCATTTTCTCTCTTTCTTTTCCTGTTTGTATTTTCTCCAGATATTAGCCTTCTGTGGCTTTGCCGCGGCAAGCTTTATGTTCTACAGCTTTGTTCCGTTTCTTCTCAAGGTAAAACGCTCATTCTTCATAGTTCCATCCACTGAATTAATATAGTGAATGTGTATCTGTTGTCAGATATTTGGTTCATCGTGCTAAAGTAAGGCGTGAATAACTCAAATGCAGATGAGTGGCTCAACCTTGTTCAATCTATCTCTTCTCACATCCGATGTATGGGCTGTTGTCATTAGAACCTTTTTCTACAAGCAAAAGGTACTTTCTATCCATTCCTTTTCTCCGTATTCAACAAATTTTGATGGTTTCCGACACACTCGCAGCTCTCAGTGTGCTGATCAGTCCTAATTGGAAACTGCAGGTTGAATGGCTGTACTTTGTAGCTTTTGCACTTGTTGTTACTGGGCTGATCATATACTCGAAAACGTATGTTGTGCTCTTTGAATTCATTATCTTTTTTTTGGTTATGAACTCTCACGTTATCATCTAGTTTAAGACCACATGATTCAAAAGTTCTCTTTACTTTCTTAAACTCCGCGTCAAGCCAAAACAAAGAGAGTAATTGATTATACTCCAAAAGTTCATGTTTTCTCATTCGGAACTAGAACATGAAGAAGCCATCATGTACTCCATCGATCATCCAGAAAATCGCACCCAAGGGTGTCACTTAGCAGTCAGTGAAGTGAGTGATAACCTCGAGAGACCAACTTCAAATCCCAATAGAGACAAGAAAACGCTAGATACTTTCTTCGTATCCCATTTGCCTAAGCTTTGTGGGACTCACAGTTTCTATGTACTTGTGAAATAGTCGAGGTGTGTGCAATTAAGACTTCATCACATCATCAATCAACTGCTATATAGCTAGTTGAAGGGCTGAAAAATTCGCGGAAACGCCTAGTCAGATCATTGTTTTGGCCAATCAAAACCGTCTTTTTCGCAATAAAAAAGTAATCATTGGATTGCTAATACTACCTAATACTACTTATTTGTTCATCAACAGTGAGAAGTATCTTCCAAGTGCACCAGCTACTGTTGAAGAAGCAAATGCTGCTGATCAAAGATACCAACTTCTTAATGAAGATGAAGAGGCTACCTAAATATTCCCTCCGTTCACTTTTACTTGTCGCATTTTGCTTCACGAAAGTTAATTTGACTATATGCTAAAAGCCGCAATTTGACTCTCGAGAAATGAAATGTGACAAGTGAACAGAGTGGCACCTATTATTGAACTTCAGAAAGAAGTTCACTTTGTTGTAAAAGATTTGGCATTTGGTTCATACTATTGTACGTGTTGGTGTTCGATATGACCGACACAAAACTCAACTTGTTAGATATTACTGAGGTTAAGTGAGCTTTGATCTCTACTATTTTTCGTCGCTTTTATAAAGAATATGTACACCCCTCGTCGTATTTGATATGAAGCGATTGATTCAGCATTGAGTTTAAGAACGTAAGAAAGACTAATTTTTATTTTTCGTCGCTTTTATAAAGAATATGTACACCCCCGATCGTATTTGATGTGAAGTGATTGATTCAGCATGGAGTTTAAGAATGTAAGGAAAATTAATTTTAGCATGTAGGTCAAATATATGCAAATTAAGTTCCAAAACTATCACCACCAAAAAAATTTGATAGGAAGTATTTTTCCAATAATGGATCTTAACATAACGTTAATTTGAATTAGTTGGGTCCAAGGAAGTGTCAAAATTATTCTTTTAAATGAGCAGTGATAAGAGTTTCACTTATTTTTTTATTTTTTTAAAACTATAATTATGATTTATGACTGATTATGTTATGGAGATATTATTGTAATCAAATAAAAATGATTAAGCATAAGCTAACACAGATATCACGATAAATAAAATTAATTACTAAATAAATAAATAAAGCAAAACTTAAATAATGGTAATATATTTTTATTTCATCTATATATATATAATCATTGGGAATCTAAGAAAATTTATATACTACAATGGAGCAGAGTCAACCACCGCCGACAACGACGGCACAGGCGCCGTCACCGTCGACGTCAAATTCACAGCCAACTGAACAACAGGTTCCGGCACCATCTCCGGCTCCACCACCACCTCCTTCCTCCGCCGCAACTAGTCAACTTCCTTCTACACCAACCACTACATCAGTAGTATCACAACCAGTTAACCTAAAACCTACCACTACCATCACCACCACCACCTCAGCTACTAAAACAACCACCACCGTCACTAACACCACCACTGCCGCCGCCGCGCAACAGCAGAACCCTTTAGTACCCGCTTCACAAAATGCTCAAGCAAGACAACCCTTTGCTCGGCCATGGCAACAGCCTTCGCCTTTTCAACACTTCTCTTTACCTCCTCCACCTCCACCACCACCACCTCACTCATCCTCATCCGTATCCTCATCATCTTCTGCTACGATTTCGTCTTCTTCGGTTCCTATGCAAAACCAAAACCCTAGAGGTGGTATGGCTATGGGAGTACCTGCTCATCACCCTACTAGCTCTTTCTCTTCATTGTGTATGCAATTGCAATTATCTGTGCCAATTCTTGTTCACTAGATTGTTTTTGCAGCCTAATTTATAAACTAATAATCTGCTAAAGGTAGGCTCTGAAGGTCATTCAATATTTAAAAGAAGAAGCTTAAAGCCAGTAAAAACACTGAAAAAAGCCAGTAAAATTACTGAAAAAAGATTAGAGGAGCTCCTGGGGTAGTGATCCAGAGGTAGATAAAGTGGATATAAAGTTCATGGTGTTCATTGCCTAGGTGAGGCGCGTGCAAAGTAGCTTTAGAAAAATGTTAGATGAGTACACCATGCTACGGCTACAATTCAAACAATTTGATTTAACCATGTTAATAGTTCCATAATATTGGGTAATAGAGAATAAAAATTGAGGCTTTAACATGTGTAGAGCGTAAGGGTGGATGTAGCCAATTGGATCAGGGGCAATGGATTGTGATTTTACCATGCAAAGTTCAATCTGTGCTGTTCGCCTACTTTTTATTTCGATACAGAATACAAAGTACCATAATCTGTAGCAGGGTAAAGTCTAACATAACCGTGTTGCAGATAATTGATCATGCCATTGTATTTGGTCAAATGCCTCTAATGATTGGTGTCACTTAATGATTTTCTTACTGGATATACCAAAACATTAAACGGCAGACAAAAATGACCTGAGGGAGTACTTAATAGTAAGAAATACATGTAATGATTCAGTTTGGTTGATATAGTATTCCAAATCACTATTGTATCTTACGTAGGAATTAGGATGGAGGAATGCAATTCATGAACTGTAAGGCTATTTTGGATCTTGGTCACTTTGATGTGGTTGGGTCTGTTTTTGTTGAATTGTGAATATGTTTCTTTGAGTTGGGAATTTGGATACTTCGAATTTATGTGTAAATTCATGCCTCTGGTTTCTTGATTTACATTGTGTATTGAAATTGAATATTAACTGATTCTTGTTATCTGTAGGTGAGGCAGCCTATACAAGGAATGCATGGGATGGGAATGATGGGATCACTTGGTTCGACTTCACCAATGCGGCCCGCAGGGGTTCCTCCTCAGCAACTGAGACCTGTCCCCTCTACTCTTAGACCTCAGACGAGCATCGGTAGTCAATCTGCTGCTACGCAGGTTAGTAGTTCCTTACCGAGATATCAGTTCTTTCTACTTCTTTTTTACTATTTGGTTGTTTAGGTTCAGTTAGCTGTAAAATATTGAGGTAATCTGTTTCTTCTTCATTTACCTTTGCAGAATTTTCAAGGCCACAGCATGTTGAGAGTTCAGTCAGTGGGATTTCCTCCATCACAATCACATACTACTACCTCTCAAAGTCCAAGGACCCAGAATCAGCCATGGTTATCTTCAGGAGCACCGGGGAAGCCCCCTTTGCCGACACCATCATTGAGACCTCAAATTGGTCCTCAGTCTTTGCATCAAAGGTCCCATATTCTTTCGCCGCATCAGCATACTGTTAGTACCACATCCTCTGGCCAACAGTCACAGCCTTCAACCTCAAGTCAGTCCCAAGACCATTTGGGGCAACAGATGCCTCCATCCAGGATTCAACAATCATTATCTATTCAACCACTTGCCCGGGGTCAAGGATTAGGAATCCAGAGACCTCCATCTCATGCATTGATGCAACCCACTGCTGTCCAGCCAGGACCTCCTAGTAAGGCTGCTACCACTTTAGAGATGGGGGATCCCTGTACTAGGATTCTAAGCAAGAGAAGCATCCAGGAGATTGTGACCCAGGTTAGTGTGGACATGTTAAACTCGCCCCGAGTTTTGAGAATATCTTTTCTTGAAATTATTCCTCTATATATCAATTTTTGGAAAGTATTCCTGTATAGATTGATGGAATTTAAAGGAGAACATATGCTCAGGCTTTACCTGTTGGCATGTAGATCATCGCTGGATCACTTCACAACGTTAGTTTCCTGCGTGGTATTTCTTGCTTGTCAGAGGAGGAGGACCTTCCACCATAAATTATGAATTTCCATTTTACTTGTTTGATTTTCCTATCAGTGTTTGGGACTTGGGAATGGGGCGCAGTTTATCAGTACCTATCTTGAAGGTCCATATGAGATACTTTTGCTTGCATTGATACATATATTTTTTGTATCCTTTAGATTGAAATTAAGTCTTATTTAATATTTTATCTAGTCTTATCTTTATATTTAGAAATATGATTTAGTCTAGTCTTATCATATTAGTTAGATGTAAAATTCTAGCAGTTTCAAATGTTTTTATTTGCTTCGATGTCTTTACTTTATAAATTAGGACCTTCTTGCATTTGTGCAGAATACATGTATAACAGATGTATTGATTTGATATCCCAGTCCTCTTTCTATTTATCCCCTTCCTTCTCTCCCTTTTCCCTTGTTTCCCGCCTCTTTCTCTCTTATTCTTCTCTCTCTGGACTCTTTCTCCCTTTCTTGATCTCAGTTTTTGGTGCTATATCACTAGGTAATGTTGATTGGATCTTATATTGTTAGAATTTGGTTGCCCAATGGCGAGGTTGAACATATGATGTCCTCCTATATGGTGATGTTGCTTGTAAAGCTTTATCCTGTTAACTTGCTAGCTGAGATTAGTTAGATGAGGTAATAGGTAGCTTTTCAAGTCTTTCGATCTCTAATTCTCAAATACATGTTAACTTGCTAGCTGAGATTAGTTAGATGTGGTAATAGGTAGCTTTTCAAGTCTTTCGATCTCTAATTCTCAAATACAAGTAGCAAATCTCTTTGGAAGATATTTCAGCTTGATAGGGGAGTACAAGGTGGGGAACTCAACCCCCACTAACAAGGTGAAAGTTTAGGTAGCCAGACCAACTGGGCTACCATGATTTGCATGATAGGGACTTTAAGTTTAGCAGTATAACATATAATTATGACAGCTACTCAGGATGTTAATTGCAGTGATGCTGACTCATCTGTGAATGGGTAGGGAATGAGTAGTCACCATTTACCTGAGTGTAAGGCAGCACTACAGCTGTAGATTTCCCAGTGTGCAGTCCATGGTAGGGTTTGATTGTAGTACAAAAAGCTTTCAATAGAAACAGTGGGATTTTTGGAACTTTATGAGTATGTGCTTTTGGTTTTGAATAAACCAAATGAGTGCAACACATTATGCATGGGTTAAGCGCACGTCCTAAATAACGGTGTTTACTCTGTAATATGCTGTCAGACTATTGCTTTTACAGCAATTACTAGCTATGGTTTTTTTTGGGTATCTCTCTATCTATAATGGTGATATTTGGATCTTTTTTAGCAGATTGAACTCCATTTACAGTAACTTTGAGCTCTCTTATTAAGTCTAAAAATTCTTTGTTCCCCGCCATGCTTTTGGGAGGGGGAAACTGTCAAGAACCAGATGTTCAATTTGCAATCAGAATATGCTAGGCTTGTTTGGAAGGATTCAGCTCTAGTAAGTAAATGTATGCAAACGAGATACAGGAGGATAAAATATTATTGAAAGTTTTTGCTGCAGATAAGCTTGGAGGATCCATTGATAATATACAAATTGAATCCATACATCCCATTGTGTAGTACTGATACTTCATCATAGTTGGATGCTGATAAAAATTTTCATAGTTATAAATCTATATGATGGTGTCTGTGCCAGCTTGAATCCAATGGGCAGACCACAAGTATAGGTGCCGGGTAAACATCAAGGTAAGTATATGGCCTCATACTGAGTGCTAGGATTGGGATTTGAACCTTGTAGGGATTCAAACCTGGGATCTTGGGGTTACTCATTTGCCTCAACCACTCCCCCATCTCCTAGGCGAGTTGGTTGATGGTGTTTTTGAATGAAAAAAAAAAAAAACTTTGTTTTTATCAGTCACTGGGATGGAGTGCTATCACTAGTTGATATTTTGGCAAGAGTTTTGGCCTTTTTGGCCAAAGTAACTTCCTAAAGTGCAAAGGCAGGTAAGAGGTGGAGGTCAATCATGTTGAAACTTGAAACTGAGGTGTATACATATAGTAATAGAAGCCCTGTCTTTCATTGTCAACTTGGAAAATGAACACAATCCTCTGGACATTTTATCCACCGTCTCTCCTGCTATTTGATTTTTTTTATCAAGTTTCATTATATTCTCTTTGTGTTTATTATTCAATTGCCTGACCTGCCTCTCTCGTTGACAGATTGATCCATCAGAGAAATTGGATGCTGAAGTTGAAGACATCCTAGTTGATATAGCAGAGGAGTTTGTGGAATCTGTAAGTTCATGTTCTAGTTGTTTCACACTGAAACATTCCTTTCATTTTGAAATCTCTCCTGACAATCTGATAGGTAAGTTGTAGACTATTCTCATACTCTAGTGGGGATGAAGTTTGGCCGTGCTTTAATAGAATAAAGCCAGCTGGTTCATTTTCATAGATAATGCCATTACTTTTCAGTTGTTCCATTCCATTCGGCTTGGTGTGGTTAGCTCAGGGGTATTTGTCCGAAAAAAATTTAGAAAATATGGTGAGCTCAGCGGTACGCGGTTGCATTTGTAGCTTACTTCCTGATAAGTACAAGAAAAATTGAAATTGCCACCTGATTGAGGTCTCTTTTTGTAATAAACTACGAGTTTCTTTGTAGATGAACAGAATGAATTCGAGGAACCAGGAAATAAGATTTGCCCTAGATCTGACTATATTCTACACTAAGTTTTCTTTGTTGTTGTTAAGGATGCAATGAACACATTTTCTTAGTTTTAAGGACTTTCAAATTTGCGCCCATTGCCATTTAAGTTCTTGTTTTATTTATGAGATGGACTCTTTCTATGCAGAACAGATTAGTGTCTTTCCTCTCTTTTAATTGGATATTTTGCTTTTCTCGAAATGGAATTTTATGGAAATGACAAGCGATTTGGAAGCTCATTTAGCTATATTATGTGTGATTCTACAAACCAGAAGAGAGTGCAGAGGGAGATGGACAATTGTGCAATCTCTCTCTTCAAATCAGTCACCCCTTTTCAATTTCTGGGTTAATTAATGCTTGAATGTTTTCTGGAGCATTCATGTGACAGATAATTGATGAAGATCCAGTACTTTATGGTTCTCCCAAAATGATGTGGTAGGAATAAAAAGGGGGAGGTGGGTTGAGGAGAAGAAAATCAGCGGGACAGGGAGTATTTGTAACTTGACAGGGTGAATGCAGCTAATGGATGTAAACCAATCTTTGGCAATGCAGCAATATTAGCTCCAGTAGGATTTGTGTATTCATACTTTCATTGTAGGGAGAGCCTTCGTAAAGTTGTCTCCACGTGACCCAGGTTCGAGCCGTGGAAACAGTCACTAATGCAAAGCATTAGGGTAGATAGTCTACATCACACTCCTTAGGGTGCAGCCCTTCCCTGACCCTACTAATCTGGTATGCTTTGTGCTCTGGACTGCCTCTTTTGAGTCGGGCTGGTCTTGGATAGGAGTAAAGGGAAGACCGATTATTCCTCACACTTCTAGAAAGTAGGAGCTCTACAATGACCTTCTCATTCATTCTCCATCACGGAATGTAAACATCAGAGTTCTGAATATTTTTTGGGTGGTCTAATTTTAATTTCAGAGTCCCTTTGGACCTGTATACTCTCCAGTCAAATGACAATACTATGTTAACAGCCTGTTCCATTTTTTGCACTGGTCCTCAACTAATTTTTGTTTGACCAGATTACCACATTCGGCTGTTCATTGGCCAAGCATCGAAAATCCAGTACATTGGAAGCAAAGGACATCCTTCTGCATCTTGGTAAGTTACCTTCTATTCCTGACTGGTCCAACCATATGCAGTACCTAACAAATTAAAGCGTATTTGATACAGAAAGGAACTGGAATATGACACTTCCAGGTTTTGGCGGGGATGACATCAGAGCCTACAAGAAGCAGGTGAGTTCAATGCATATTTGACTTTGTTGTGATGTAATCTTTATTCTGATCTCTTCTGGTTATCTGATTGTTTCTTTTCTGGTTTCTCAGTTTACAAGTGACATCCACAAGGAGAGAATTGCAGCTGTAAGTTGATTTTTACCTCGCCCTGTTGCTTATGATTGGTTTCGTCTTTACGTATCTATTTCAAAATGAGAAGATAATGTGACATTTAACTGAGATGTATCCAAAATTTGAACGTCTTAACGCATATAGATGGTTTGAGCCAAAGCTACTGGTTTTGCTGAACCCTTAATCTAAAGGCTACTATATATTACCTGCTGATCAGTGGTCGTTCGTTTGGCAGATTAAGAAATCAGCTCTCGCGACTGAGATGGCGAATGCAAAGGGCTCAACACAAGTTGGTGGGAATATGAAAAGCCATTTGGCAAAGAGTGCAGCTAATATTTTGGGTTCCCCTAATGCCAAGACATGAAAGCTTGTCCATTATGATGAAACAAAAAAGCAGGAAGATTTGGTCTAGTGAATCTTTTTTCTGCCATGTTAAATTAATTTTCCTGACTAGAATTAGTATTAAGAAAAAAAATTGAAAATGTACTAACTTTTATTTTGTTAGTTCAAATGGGGAAAATGTAGGAGGTGAATGATCACTTTAAAGATTTTCCAGATTGTTGTGTCTTGTGGTGATATTTCTCACATGTAAATATTTTTTAAACAGATAATAGACGCATCTTTCTATTTAATTTTTGCTATATATATGCTTAATCTCTTGTATTTTAAAAATAGAATTTCTATTATTCAATTTTGTTTGGCGTTGAAAAGTCAGTTGTATCAATCCATGTGCATGAGAAATTATTGAATGGATTATTAAAGGTAGTTGTATTTATTTTCTAGGTCAAATACATGTGCTATAACGTGCAATAATTTATGTCCAACAAATTTTAATAGTAAAATAACCAAATTGGAGTAATATTTTTAATGCTTATTGTTAAGTTTTGACCTAATATTTGGTTATGGAAATTTTTTTGTTGGAAGTATTGGTCTAGGAATATAGACCTATAGTACGTGATTGAATTTAATATGGTTCTCACGTGGATATGGAAAGTCAAATAAATTTGCATTTAATTTGATTTTAATGCAGATATTGGATGTCGAGTAAAAATTACGAGATAAAAAATCAATGTAATATTCAATGCTCATAACTTTTTGTCATTTGCTATTGTAGGAGTTATTATAACGTCATTACTAGTGGTAACTATTGAAATGTTATAGAATGATTCAAGGACGGTAATAGCTTATTCAACTTGAAGTCAGTTAGGTTATATAATCTTCACTTGCGAGTTTTCTCGCACACTATTCAAGTGATGTTGACTCTTTTTTTATAGTCATTTTGCTACAATCAAGTTTACATTTAGCCAATCAGTTAGAAAGAATTATGATGTATCTAACGTCTATATAATTATATCGTATATTACTACTTAAAAAATTTTATTTTCAACTTCATTTCACTATAACATAATGCAATTTTTTTTCTCTCTCCCCTAGTCTTTCTTGTTTCACTAGGAGGTAATTTGAGAATATCCTTTTAGTTGGTAGCAAAATTGTAATTTAGAAATTACAATTTTTTAATGTTCATTCCTTGAAGTGGATAAACCTAAAATAATACTTGCTTATCCTAGATGGTTATTCTTTGTTTTTCTTAGTTTAACAAGAAGTGAGTTATTGTCTTTTAGAGTCGAAGAGTAATATAACACGACGTAAATTATTATTAAATAATTATTTTTTTCATAAATTTTGTGCGAAAATAAATAAGTTTCATAGAAATTTATTTCACGACTTAACCTTATTCATCCTTTAAGAGCATTTTAGTGATAAATTCTATAGAAATTGAATAATTTTATTAGATCCAAAATTATATTTTTACTCTACACATTTGTCAAAGAAAATCAAATAAAATCATAATCAATCCATATATTAAAATAAATGTAGGGACTAATTAATCCATATCTTAAAAATAATTTAGTCCATAATTGTCAAAAAAAATGATGAAAAAAGAATGAAATTTCACACTATGTATTGATATTATCTAAACGACTTAACCAAAGAAAATATGCTATAGCATAAAATTTTGAATTCTCTTGAAAATTCAACTACTCCTACATTGATGTAACACGTATTATGCATATACTTTATAATATCAACACAATGTCTTGAATTTGCGTCTTATATAAATTATTTTTAATGGTCAAATATTAAATATCGAGTGAAAAATTCAACGAGAATACAATGCGAATCAAATTAAAAAATCAACTTACTCAATTATTATTATACATTAACATGAGATCCTTCGCTCCATAAACTTTAAATAACTACTCTAACTCTATCAATAACATCAATATAAAATTTTATGTGCGAGCCCTGAAAATAAAAAATATAAAATATCGGACGAAGAATTCAAAGAGAACACGATACCACTCAAATTAGGATACCAAATTTACCCCTTTGGATATGGAAAATTTTCTTTCCCAAACTTATATATATTTGACACAACTCTTTATAAACACACAGAAATTGACTCAAACCAAAAACAAGAAAACAAAAAAGGAAAAAAAGGGGAAGAGTTTTTTAAGAAAATTCAGCTCATCATCATCAGAGCTGACTCTTACAAACTCTTATCCTTTTTCACTTTATAATAATCCCCACGTCTCTTTTTCGATTTGATTTTTGTTATTATATTTGCACTTCCATTGTCTTTCAGAGATTCCCCAATTCATTTTTTCTTCAAAAAAGATTTAAAAAAAAAACCCTTTTTTTTGAATCAAGAATGTCGATTTGTGATGGTGATTTGGTGACTTCCAACAATTCTTTTGCTAAGCAACGTGAAATGATCATCATTGACACTGATCCTGGCATTGGTAAAAAAAATTTAATCCTAAAAGAATAATTTTTATTGAAAAGTTGGAAACTTTAGCAAATTTCAGCATTTTTTGTTTCAATTTCTTGAATTTGGGTGTTGATTTATTTTTTTTGGTGAATATTTCAGTTAATTGTTTAGTTGGTGTAATTGGGTTTTGATTTTCTTAGATAATAGATTATCCATTTGTTTAAAGTTGGGAACTTTAGCTAATTTCAGCATTTTTTTTTCAGTTTCTTGATTTGGGTGTTGTTTGTTTTTCATGAATGAGTTTGATGCAGTGAGTATTAGTAATTAGCTGGATTGTTTATATGATGCAACAAAACAAAAATAATATACACAGTGTAATTCCACAAGTGGGGTCTGGAGATCGGAGGGTGGGGTATATGTAGACCAGGGTAGAAAGATTATTTCTGATGGACTATTGGTGAATTGCTTATTTCATTTTGTTTAAAGTAGGGAACTTTAGCAAATTTCAGTACTTTTTTTTTCAGTTTCTTGAATTTGGGTAGACTTTTTTCATGGATGAATTTGAAGTTGAGATTTTTAGTGATTTTTTCAGCTGAAATTGTTTGTTCGATTAGGATTGAATTTTGAGTTTCTTCAACAAGTAGATGACAGAAATTTTGTATGGTTTTGGGAATCCTTATGGAGATGTGATATCTTTTCTGGGGTTCAGTTTTATATACTTGAATATTCTTCTCTTTTGTTGTTAAAAGTGCAAATGGAAGGGCAGATTCTATATAGAAAAAGGGGTCCAAGTTACTTTATTGTGTATATTTTGATTACATTAATCAAATAGAATATATTCTCTTTCTTTCAAGAATTTGTGAATTTTTGGATTGTTTTAGTTTGTTTTGAAGAGAATCTTGGAGATAAAAGCAGCTTTTATTTAGTCATCATATATGAGCTATACTTTTAATATATGAAAGTAGGCAATTAACTTTATTCTAGAAATAGCCTCTCTGTCTCGATGAGGTTTGTGTACATTCTACCTTTCCCAGACTCCACTTGTGGGATTCCATTGGATATGTTGTTGTTGTTGTTGTTGTTAGGCAATTAACTTTATCTATGATCTTTTCTAATTTTGAGACTTATTTTAGGCAAGGAATGTTTTGTTACTTTCGTAAAGAAATAGGGAGATAGTACTAACTCATAAGCACCTAACAAACTATATTACCATTTCCAACAAATTTCACAAGGCGGCTGCAATGATGTTCTTGATTCTTTGGTTACATCTATATAGGATTTAGTTAGCAACCTTTGTAACATCATTCTGGACAGGAAACTTTGAACTTCAACGATATGGAGGAAGCTAAAGTAGCAAAGATGGTTGGCTATTATATAATAAAAGGACAAGACGAAATATCAATAGGAGTATGTTGTGAGTTCTATGCTAGAGAGAGTAAGAAAAGAAGTATCAAACAAATGCAACCTGTGAAACCAAACCTAAAATCCAACTTAAGGGGAGTCGTTCTTTAATCAGAGAAAGATGTATTCGAAAAGGGAAAACACAATGTAGTAGCAGGATGTTGCTCTTGAATTTATGCTTTCCTTATCACAAAAGAGCAGATTTGATGAGGTTTCCCAGTGTGTCTGTTTTCTTTCAGGTTGATCCAAATCTGTAATGTTGGCCAATCATCATCAAATCGAGAAGTTTGAAGGAAACTTAGCGCTTATCTTAGCTTGGAACAGTTTGCCCTTTCTGGGATAAAAGTATAATACTTAATGATGCTTGAAAAAATTTCAAGAAATTCTTTCATTTCTATCACCTCAAATGTGGGGGTAAATATTGCCGGTGAACGAAAAAGAAAGTTTTGTATCTCTCTCATAGTAGATATTCAACAGGCTGAGTTGTCTTTATGTATGTTTCCCGATGAGCTTCATGTTCGATGTGATTCCCATTAGTCGCATTGGAGCTAATTCTGTTTTCATTGATATCAGATGACAGCATGGCAATACTGATGGCATTTCAGACACCAGAAGTTGAGATCCTAGGCTTGACTACGACATTTGGCAATGTTACTACAAAAGATGCTACACGTAACGCATTACTTTTGGTATGTTTTTTAGTTTTATTTATCTAGTACCTAGTGATGAGTATAAATTCCTTTCCTGTAATCATTTTTACAGTTTCCATCTACTAGATGTTTGTGGGTTGAGTTCTTGATCAATTACTTCTTTAACTTAATTTCCAAAATGACAGTGTGAGGCTGCAGGATGTCCGGATGTTCCCGTGGCAGAGGGTAGCCCAGAGCCACTGAAGGTAATTTTGTTTTTATTTTTACCACACAGTGTAAAGCGATGATTGCTTTTACACAAAATTCTTTTTAGTTTATGCTTGATTTACACTGTCGCCTAACTTTTATTTCTTGCTGTAGAGAGGGGAACCACGGGTTGCAGACTTTGTTCATGGTTCAGATGGATTAGGCAATTTATTTTTACCTTCTCCAAATTCAAAGAAAATCGACAAATCTGCATCTGAATTCTTGGTGGAAAAAGTTTCTGAATATCCCGGTGAAGTGTCTATACTCGCACTGGGACCATTGACAAATTTGGCTTTGGTATATCGTATCTTAAAACTTTTGATTTTTACGTTTCCAATTTTGCTTCCGATAATAGAAGTTTCATTCTTATCTGTTGGTAGGCTGTCAAGAGGGACTCAACATTTGCAAGCAAGGTGAAGAGAATAGTTGTACTCGGTGGTTCCTTCTTTGCTTTAGGAAATGTTAATCCTGCTGCCGAAGCAAATGTGGGTGATTCTTTTTCCACTATAATATTCGCTATGTTTTAAATTCCTTTCCCAAACTTGCTTTGATATGCTTTTCTTGATCCGATGGTCTATCGGAAGCAACCTCTCTACCTCACAAAGGTAAGGTAAGGTCTACGTATACATCACCCTCCCCAGAACCCACTTAGTATGAGTCCTTTTTGGCATTATGTTAGCAGAAATACTGCGAATTCTTGTGTATTATATATCATTTCATATTGTCATTAAAGTCTATAAGCTCAACATCTTTTGCATGTTCATGTATTCACTATCCGAAGCTGAAGAAGCATTCGTTGTTGTATTCAATCATCCAATCCTTTACTGTCTTCTCATTTGCATAGTTTTCTGACAGAACAGATATACGGGGATCCTGGGGCTGCTGATGTTGTGTTTACATCGGGGGCAAATATTGATATTGTAGGCATCAACATTACAACACAAGTCAAAATGACAGGTGAGTGCTCACTGCTTTAATATGTCGGACGCTTCTACTTTTTGCACCTTTCATTGTATAATTTTGTTCACCTCTCGAATAAGAGTGTGCGTTTCCCTGCTTGTAGATGTTGATCTTGCAGAACTAAAGCAATCCAAAGGAAAACACGCTAAATTTGTGTGCGACATGTGCAAATTTTACCGTGATTGGCACGTGAAATCAGACGGTGTCCATGGTAACTTCTGTGTTCTTATAATGTTTTTGGATGATTGGCATTGCTTAAACCACCTCCTTGCATAATTCTCTTGTAATCATCTCTTCTCAATTGGCGCTTAAACCCTTCAAAAGTATTGCGTTGGATCCTCCAAAAATGCACCACTTTTTGAGGATCCAACATGCATCTAACGAAATTTTTGAAGAGTCCAAGCAACATAAGAGTTAATCACCACCGATAATAATTATACACCCATCCTATTTGCAGGAATTTTCCTACACGATCCTGTTAGTTTTGTAGCACTAGTTCGGCCTGAACTCTTCACCTTCAAGAAGGGCGTTGTGAGGGTTGAGACACAAGGCATCTGTGTCGGGCACACCTTGTTGGATCAAGGACTTAAGAAGTAAGTATTTGCTCAGAACTCCCCAAAAATGTTGCCACGCTTGTCACTCTACTTCTGGAGGGTCCAACATCCATCTTTCAACATTTTTGAACAGTCTGAGCAACATAGAGTATTTGAACTTCTTTTGTTTTTTGCATAGTAGTTAGAACTAATAAATCGTTATATTAGGTGGAATACAAGCAACCCCTGGACAGATTTTTCCCCGGTTTCAGTTGCATGGACAGTTGACGTGGATGAAGTTCTTGATTATATAAAGAAAACGTTGATGAAACTGTGATCACCATTGGATCTATCGGTCTCTGCCACGTGTGAATCCTGCTCCAGAGATCGAGGAACGTCGTGTTTTCTAACAACACAATTGTTTTTAGTCTTCTTTTTTTCCTCCATTCCTTGCAACTAAATAAACCTCAGTTAGTTCTGGGAAAATATGTAAAGGGCTTATAAAATGGAGGTCATTTTCATGATTCTTTACATGTGTCATATAGTAATTCTTGAACCAAGCTTGGTTGGCCTAGTGGTTAGCTCACTAGGTCGCTTAAGCAACTGTCGGGGGTTCGATTCCCGCCTTGTGCATGCAGCGACCAATTGGTCAACAGCAAACCCTTAAATGGAGCTCAG
>DF359903.1:33023-51348 GCA_000787875.1 Solanum virginianum
CCTTGGCCTGTTAGGTCGGGGATACCTTGGAAAAAAAAAAAGAGGTAATTCTTGATTTCAATTTTCGCCCTGTTGTTATTGGTGCCATGTGTTGGAATTTTTCGAGAAGTTAGGGAACACTAGTCATTTCTTAAATATAAAAATTTAAGCAAAAATATAAAACTTTCATTTAATTGGAAGTACAATATTAAAGCAAAAGAGGAGACTCATTTGATTTATACAAGTTACCTTTATTTTATTTTTTATTTTCCATGTTCATCTCCATTTGAATTGGGATTATTTACGTGTAAACTTTGATTTTCTTTTTTCATTTAACAAGCAAAGTTTACCAATTTTTCTCAGTAACTAAAACTTTCAAGCAACCTTCAATTATCTAATTCAACTTATTTATGGTATAGAAGAGAGTAATTTTATATTGAAGGAAGGTGCTTTTTAGATGAAGTATTGGACTCTTCAAATGAGTTAAGAGTCGTTTGAGTTACATGACGTTGTTAGGTTGTTGTATCCTGGAGAGGACAAGTCAAGAATTATATTACTGGATCGATGATAATTATATTGCAATGGTCTCGAATCTCCTTGAGATAGAGATATCCATGCCTGAATATTTGTTTATTCATTTTATCATTTTATTTTTCAACTATAATATAATAAAATATAATTTGTGATATATCCACCAATATCTCTAATGAGGGGGAGCCTTGGAGTAACTGGTAAAGTTACTGCTACGTCACCAGGTGATCGGGCCCTTCTCCGAAACCTGTGCAGGAGGTTCAGTGCACTGGGCTTGCCCTCACCGATATCTTTAGTTTATTTGATTTGATAGACTTAGAAATTTTTGTAGCTTATATTGAAAAAAGTAGTTGAGCAAACTTTCTCTCTCATCTAACTAATACATTTTCAATACCTTCCTTTGATAGTCACCTCTCAACTCCCCTTCTTTTAACATAAGCACTCCAACTACAATTAAAGCAAATTTAATCAATTAATCTCCACTAATAATCCTCTTACAAAATTCCTACAAATACCCTAAAACAATCTCCAAAAAATAGAACAACAAACAACATTAGTCTTGTAGCCATGTTTCGTTTTGATTCATCGATAGTGTTAGCCGAGAAGATTTCATGGTATTGTGCTTTGTTCTTGTCAATAATGCTGGTTTTGAGCTTGTTTGAATCAAATGAGAGTGATTTGTTCATAGTTCAAATGCAGAACAATAAGATGGCTATAAGTGAAAAGTGGCCATGTGATGAAATTTATGTGGTTAGAGAAGGAGAAACTTTGCAAACAATTAGTGAAAAATGTGGAGATCCTTTTATTGTTGAAGAGAATCCTCATATTTATGATCCTGATGATGTTTTCCCTGGTCTAGTTATCAAGATTACTCCTTTTAAGAATAGGTAGAAGGTTGTGTTGTTATAACCGATCTGGTATTCAAAATCTGCTCGTCTGGTTAATTCATGTTGGTATAGTATATCAAAGGAAAAGGAAAAGCTCTCGCTATAGAGAATTTCGTCATTACCAGAACTTGAAACTGAAATCTCTCTCATGCTATCAAAATTACTCCTTTCAAGAATTAATAGAAGTTGTGTGATTGTGTTGCTGTAACTGTTCCGATATTCAGAATCTACTGATCCGACTAACTCAAATTCGTATCATATAAGATACATCAAAGATCAAGAAAAAAAACCCTTCGAATAATCAAAATTCGAAATCGAGACCTCTTTGTTACTATCAAGGTTACTCCTTTCAAGAATAGGTAGAAAGTTGTGAAATTTTGTTGCTATGCATTGAAGTTTACTTTGTATAAATGAGCTTTTGCAGAGTTATGATTGTTTTAAGAAATTTTACTCATATGGCTCAGTTTATAAGAACCATAAATATGGATCAAGTCTCTAAAGTTTTTCTTTCACAATTTTATCTTAAAATTCAACTAGAATTCAATATATCATTCAAGATATGAATAACTCGTTTTGATTGATCATTAATTTACAAGTGAAATGATATGCAGAATTTAATTCAAGTATTCAACTCCTGAAAAAACAAATAAATTTGGATAATAAATTACATGTCTATGTTAGAAATGATAGAAAGAGACTCCATGCAGTCGAACTATAGCATTTGATTACAATCATCTTTAAAAAATAAAAAAATAAAATTGCAATGTTAAAATGATAATAAAATAAGAAAATTATGAAAGGTCACAAACTCATTTGGGCCTGAAGCACTTTTAGCCTACTTCCATAACAGCCATTGGGCCAATTAATTCCAGCCCATATTGGCCCAATCATTAGTGACAATACAATAATCATTAATGCAATCTAATCTGTTATTAACAAATTAATTTATCATTTGTTATACGTTATTAATTCATGTTATTCAATAGATTTACCAGCAATTACTTTTGAGTAATATGATTGTATAAATACGTTATGTTTTGATCCTTGTGAAAAAAAAAATGATACATAATATCTTTAAATGATTTAAATAATTAAATCAATTTACCTATAAGCAAACTTCTTTATTATAATCCTCTTCTTTAATAATATTTTACTTTGACCGAACATATTTTTTAATGAACTTCATTTTTATTTTATATATATCATATTATATATTCTCTATAACAATATTCAATTATAACAACATCAAATATCAAAACAAACTACATTATTTTAACTGTAATTTAAAAAAAAAAAGACCTTTAGTTCTTGAAGTCATACAAACAATTAAAAATATTTTTGCAGAAAAGAATAAATCCCCATCTTTTGCAATATGGCTAAATTTTTTTAATATATATTTTTTAAGACCCCACCAATGTAAATATGGAATTAAAAAAAGAACTTAATAAACCTTTTCCATGGACTTTTGTGGCAGTGACTTTGATTAAATTGGTAAAGACCCAATTATTATTTTATTTTCTAAAAAAAAACCAAATTATACTCTACCAGTCAATGTCCCACTTCTAATATTTTTTTAAAAAATAAATAAATTATTTTTTGATATATCTATAAATAGCTTTATAATTCACAAACAGAATCTCACTTTTTTTCTTTCCCCCATTTTCTCCATTCCATTCAAACAAAATCTCCATGAAGCTCTCTAACTTCTTCATCTTCGTCTTCTTCTTCATCTCAGGTATTCTTAAGTTATATATTTGTCGGTATAATATTTTTTTTACACTATTAATAATACGAAATTTGGAAATTTCATTCTGTGATAATATAAATACTTTTTTAATATTATGAATTGTGGCAAAATAAAAAAATTATCTTTAATTTATTTTATGAAAGTATTCAATTGACCACTCTTTTGTTTGTGTAGCTCTGCTATTGATTATCAATGTAATTTAACATTTGGTTAGGTGTAATTATATCATTCATAACTTAGGTAATTATACCAAATTTTATGTATATAATTTTTCTTTATTATTTTCAATATAACTTCTTCGTTACTGTATGTCTTTATCATTTTTCTCGTGATTGTATTTTTTTTATCGAATGGACAAAATCTCTTCAATCCTACTTGACTCCATCCCTGCTTCCTTCCACTGTTAAGCCCACCATGTTAAGCCCATCTCATTATTGTATATATGTACCTTTTATCTTTGTCATAGACAAGATATTCTAACCACGATTTGTGGGTTTTAGCATGGTATCAGAGCCCGCCGCTGTTTTAGCATCCACAAACATTACATATAGAATTACATTAAATATATTATTATTGTTCTTGTATTAATATTTATTCATTTATTTAGGAGTTTTATGGAGTGTTCAAGTTGAAGGTTCACGTTATCATCACCGTCACCATCATTATCGACGTAGCCAAAATAATCCAAAAATTTACAAAAATAGGCAAAAAAAGCATGAAATTTATGGTTTTAAACCAACAAAATTATTTGTATTTGGAGATTCGTATGCTGATACAGGTAATAACAGAAAATCATTGGCTAATTCTTGGAAACAACCTTATGGTGTCACTTTTCCCGGCAAGCCCTCCGGCAGGTTTTCCGATGGACGTGTCCTCACCGATTATCTAGGTAATTAAATATTATTATTATTATGATTATTATTATGATTCTTAATAATACTTTCTTAATTAATTAATTTATTTGATGATAAAATTTGATTGAATACAAAATTTAAAGTAACGTTATTTTAAAAAAATTACTTCAGCTGTTTTGTTGATGTGACATATATTCATTTTTAGTCAAACTTATATCAATGGTTTGTTTCGTGTCATAAATTTTAGAAATTGTTTTTTTTCTTAATTTCGTGCTTAGTTTAAGTGTATTATATAAGTTAAGATGGAAGGATTATTAAATTTAAGTATTTTTTTTAGACTCAAGTACCTATTATTGTATGTATTTGGTTGTATGTTTGAGTCAAATATTATTATATAAATAATAATAATAATATATTTTATATAAATTTATTATTTTTTTGAGAAAAATGGCACATATAAAATAGTGAGTAAAAGAGTGAGTTTGTCCAAATAAGCTCTTAAGAAGGCTTTGGTATTTGTCTGAATTTTTTTCAAATGTAAAATTATATTGTTTATATATAATTAAAATATTTATTTTTATATATATATGAGAGTTTTTTTTTTTAATTTGTTTAATGAAAATTTTGATTTTGCTAAAAGGATTTACTTTTTTTGGTTGTGGATTAATCCTAATCTCTTTTTTGCTTCTCTCCATGCAATTACTTTTTTTTTTCCATCATTGTGTTCACTTTATCTTTTTATCTGTCTTTCAACTTTTGGTTTATATTAACAATTTATTTTTCTCTAATTTTTTTCTCTTTTTTTCATAGTGGGTTGTTAATGAGTATATTTCTTTTTGCATTGTATGCTTTTTTGCTGGGGCTGGACATGTTGCATTATTCAGACTTTTGTTTCTTTTTCTGCATCATCTTGTCAGACCACCATAATTACTTTTCATTATTTTTCTATATATCAATATATAAAAGTAGTTTTTTTTTTAAAAAAATGCTTTTTCTTTTAAAATAAACTAATAAACATTTGTGATATTATGAAATGATTAATTAGTACTAATCTGAGTTTGTTTTAGTTCTTTCATGGTCATTGTCATTGTCATTATCTTGTCACTTGTTCATTGTACTTTTGTTTAATTTGTCCACTTTCTATGATCTATTCAACCCAACTCAATCATACTATAAGTCTTGAGTTAGGTCTTGTTTGAAAAGAAAAAAAGTTAGATAATATATTGATTATGCATCTCGATTAATTTTATGAGTATTTTTTATTAGCACATGTTTTGATTAATTTTATTTCTATTTAGCTAAATCAAAATTTATTTATCTGTCTGTCTATATATTATTACGTTAACTTTCTTTATATTTTTACATGTATTTATGTTTTTTTTTATATTATGACACCCTTTAGTTAAATTTCTGAGTCTGTGCCACTACGTCAAGATTTAGAACAAAATAAATCATTAGGTATTTTTGCCTCCAATGAGATTTAAACTTGAGACTTCATGATTCTCAATTTTTTCATCGTTCACGAGGTCACATTTTTAGGTGCCAATTTAATTAATATCAATCGATATATTCTGTAAAGAAATTTAATTAAGCCATGTCATCTTTATCTATTTCATGTCGGAAATCACCTTTCTATCTCTAAGATAGAAGTAAGATTCACATACACTTTAATTTATGATTTATCCTTAATCTCTACACCCTATGTCATTAGACTTCATTAAACGTATTATTATTATTGTTATCGTCTTTATATATTGTTATAGTAGGTAATTTATCTTATATTTAAGACAATTATTAATCTCACTCTCTACGTAGATATCTTTTGAGTGGACTGATCATATAATTAATATTTTTTTAATGCACACAACAGCAAAATTCTTGGGAGTGAAGTCACCAGTACCATATAGATGGATGAAATATGCAACAAACAGGCTAAAATATGGAGTTAATTTTGCCTATGGAGGAACTGGTGTTTTTAATACTGTAGTTCCAGATCCAAACATGACAACTCAAATTGATTTTTTCCAAAAATTGATGGCTCAATCAGTTTACACAAAGGCAGATATTGAACAATCTTCACTCTTCTTGCTTTCTCTTGCTGGAAATGATTATGGTACTTACCTTTCCAATGGTGGTACACCTCAGGTACTTTTAATATATACTCGCGATGTTTAAGAAAGAAAAAGAAAGACTTCTGAAACTTGTGATTTAAAACAATTAATCCTTAATGATTTTTGAGATAGAGAGTTTTCAGAAAACAGGCTCTCTACCTCTATGAGGTAGAAGCCAAAAGCCTTAGGGTTTTAGTAGGTTAGTAGTAATGTCGTTATATATTGTGTTGTTATTATTCGTCATTTATTTTACTATTTTTGTTATCGCTATGTATGTTCATTTGGGATGATTTTTGAGATGAGGGTATTCGAAAATAACCTCTTTATTTTTATGAGATAGTGGTAAAAAAGGTTTGCAGACCCCACTTATGGGATCTTCATTGAATATGTTATTGTTATAAAATATTTTTAATTATAGTAAGATAATATTCTTTTGAGTACAGACTAAAAAAAATACGTGACTCGTAAAAATAGAATAGAGAGACTAAGAAAGTAATAGTTTACAATTACTCAAGTGATTAAACACCTTCATCATTAATAATTAGATTGAGAAGTTGAGTCATACTAAAAAATAAATGAGAATTACAATGTCGATCCTGTTTGTGTGGGTGTGGGTGAGAAAGAGTCAACTTATGTGCGTCTTGATAAATTCTACAAAGTACTTATTATCTCCTATCAATATGAGTATTGATTAACAATGCTGCCCACTAAATCTTAATTAAATATATATAAGATAAAAAAGAAATCATTTAGTATTTAATTTTTTATTCTTTCTTAATATTATTTTTTTAATATAGAAAAAGAGTATCCTAAGTTTTAGAATATTAATTGTGAACACGTGTATATCATTTAATCTTTTATTAATAGTAAATGCCATATATTCTAGATTTGGTACAATTATATAGCATGAACAAACTTTAGAAACACTCTTTTATAAGTCAGCATTTATTAACGTGGTCATCGTTTTATTTCATCTTTCTTAAAATATCATTCATTAATTAAAAATTTTGATTCATAAAATTCAAATAAAATAACATAAATTAGGATAGTGGGAACACCAATTTGAATTACATAAACATTATTTTAGAGATTTTATCCTCAACAATATAATTTGTAGTCACATAATTAATTATTTATGACTCATATTAAATCACAAATTTTAAAAATTATTTTTCTTTTTTATATTTCATACTAAATTAAATAATATCAATTCAAATGGAATTAAATAATATCAATTCAAATGGAGTATCAATGAGTGCTGACACCAATATATATTACATGCTGACCAACCTATTTCTCTTGGATTTTTATGTGCAAATTAATAATTTTCATATGAAAACAAATTATACTAGGCCCTACTGAATTATTTGGTGGATCATTGGTAACCATAAAAATGAATTTGATTTTTTTTTATTTGATTATTTTCTTGATGTGGCATATACTCTTTATATAATTCTTCATTCGTGTTAGCAACACGTGCATACGTTCTTCAGAAGTTTGTAAGCGTAGAAGTTTATCGATCCTTCTATTTGATCCATCCTTCATCAAGAACATCATGTATATAGCGTTTTTTTTTGTATCTCTCGGCCTTGATGAACTTTTATTACTATAATATTAAATCATGTTAACTATCTCATCTGATTAAGCTGAAGCTATCAAAGATAGCTACCACACACTTCTAATTTCTTAATAGTTTAAATCTTTTACACGACATTTCGTAAGTACTCTTTTTGTCTTGTAATAAAGTTCAAACTCGTAATATGCATCTAATATACACGTGATGTGTTATATTTTCTGTCTCAATTCATGTGTCACCGATTAATTTGACCATAATATGATAACTTTGAGCCTCTAGTCTCTTGAATGGAGAGAAAAACTCATAGTACTATAGTCCTTGAACTGAAATTGTTCAATGTAGAGTTGATATTTAGTGTACAATAGAAGGGCCTCTTTGTATATTAAACGGTTGCTGACACCAATCTAGAGTTGACCAAACCTACTTCTTTTGGATTTTTATGTATAAAATTTCATTATTTTGGAACAATTAATTAAACTTGGCCTACACCTACTACACTATAAACTTTGGCTGAATTCATTAGTGGATTTGGTGAATCATATATTGTCATCCATAGTAATTAAAAATGGTAAGTGAGGAAGGACCGCAAGGGTGTGACGTGTCAGTTTATCTTAATGATTGATATCATGGTTTAAATCTTAATAGAGACAAAAATGATTAATATGTTTTTTTTATTTGTCTAAGCTTAATTTGATGGTTATGTAGAATTACTTTTTATGTGCGCTGATAAAAGGTAATAATGAAATAATCTAGTAATGCACAAGTTGATCGAGACACTATCATTTTAAAAGAGAAAAAAATGCACATATACGTTTGAAATTTCATCCTCTAGAGAATTTAAATAAAAACTCTTTGAATAATTGGAAGATCTCACACAAGTACAACAATTTGTTTTAGGAGTATGATAATATTTATTTATGTTATGTTGTTCAGTCTCAAAACTGTCACCTTATGCATTTTGAATTTCTAAAAATAGTGCATTTGGAGGATCAGACACAGGTTTTACATACATGTGATGTTATAATTACTAATACTGTTTTTTTTTTTTGTAGGATATTCCTGCCTTCATAACTAAAGTGGTAAATCAACTAGTTATAAACATGAAAAGAGTCAATAATTTGGGTGCTAAAAGAATAGCAGTGACATCATTGGAACCATTAGGATGTCTTCCACAAAGCACAATTTTGAATTCATTTCAACAATGCAATGCTACTTATAATATTGCTGTGGATTTTCACAATTCACTATTGCAACAAGCTGTGGAAATATTGAACAATGAAACAATTGGTTCAACTTTCATGATTCTCGATCTTTTTAGCTCTTTCAACAATGTATTGGAAAGGAAAGGAATGCCAGGTATGTCGCTTGATACTGCTTCGTCAAAAAATTATATACTTGGCAAAAGTTGAATTTATCCTTTAATTTTGAATGAACATTATGACATATCACATATATATGAACTAGGTGGGTCTAGGGTCCAATAGTCAGATCGATAATGAATCATTTTCTAGTTTGATTTTCTTTTTATTAAGAGTGGTTCAAACTAAACAAAATTAAGGTCATGTCATGTTTGATACCTACTTTTGGACCCCCACTAATCCAAATTTGTTTCATGCAAAACTTATTAAAGGAAAAAGAGATTCCCTAACATTTTTTTTCTAATAATGATTTTTCTGATGCTCGATCGACTTATATTTATTTGAGAAGGGCTCTAAATGCCAATTCCTAGGTTTTAACAAAAGTGAAAAGCATTAATTTAATTTATAGTGTGATGATAAAATGCTTATACTCTTGAGCAAAGATATCGAGGTCGAATCTGAATTATACAGACTAAATTAAATGACTTTTTGGTCACATAAGTCATTTAGTAACTTCCTTGGTACTAAAGTAACAATTTATTTTTTCGTTATAAAAAATAGTTGAGTAACTTGTGAAGCTAAACTTCCTCCTTTACCCCTAACCTTTATCTTATTTATTTTGGTTTGCTAAAAGTGAAAGTTTGAAAATCTAACAATTACATACAACATTAAGAACTATGCCTCAGTCCTAAGCAAGTCGGGGTCAAATACATGACTCCTCGTTGATCTTGTTTTTCTATTTAAGCTCGAGAATTTCGTTGAAGCAGGAAGTACGAGGTTCGAGACGCCATTGAAGCCATGTTGTATGGGAATAAGCAATAAATATTCATGTGGAAGTATGAATGAGAAAGGTGAAAAGATGTATACAGTGTGTAATGATCCAAAATCTGCATTTTTTTGGGACACAGTTCATCCTACTGAAGCTGGATGGCATGCTGTTTATACTTCTTTGAAATCGACTCTCACTCAAAAAATCTTTTAGTTTTAATTTATTTTGTAGTTGTGTTAATTAAATTAAATGAGTGTGCTCTAGTGTTTTTATTAAATGTAATTCCTAGATTTGTAAGTTTCTGTTTTGATATGTTTCTCGTTATGCTTTATTAGTGCGTTCATGTTTTTGTATTTAGGGTTTGCTCTGAAAATAAAAGGACATCCGCACAATGTATCTAATGGAAGAAAAGAATAAAAAAAATTGCCTAGTTTATGAGATAATTGTTTAGTAAATGACGCCTCATTTAAGAGAAACAATAAATCAGGATTTAATAATTTATAATTTGTTATAAATATTCAACAATTGTCTAATATTTTATCTGTAATATATGAACAAACATCATACTCAAGTCTACCAATATCTAGAATGATATATCTATATTGAAAAAAAAAAATTATTTATGCAATAACCACCTTTGTCTGTGGCCGACATGTTGGGCACGGACATGGACAACACTTGCATCAATTTATGTTTATGTTTCAACATTTTAAAGATTATTGATATGACTAAAACTCCCTCTAAAGACACATTCAATGTTCAATGGTATCCTTTAACTATAGATTATGTCACATTTATTGGAGAATTTTGGACCAACGATAAGATTATATATCTTTCTGTAATTAATTTTCAGATTATAGAATTGAAGTGTAAAAATCAACTACTAAAGTCTAAGTATAGTAAGTATAATATTCATATCACATCATCTTGAGGGACGATCCTTATTTCATATCTCATGTGAACGCTAAATGCTTCGTATATGAGATTACATTTTATTTTATTTTATCTATCTATAATGCTTTACAATCTCGACAAATCCATAGAAAAGTAACTTTCTTTTGAAGAGTGAATCATGCTAAATTATAATATCGTTTTTGATATATAGACTGATCATTTGATTAGGGAGATGCAGAGTAGTTCTATGTAAAAATTTATTACTTGTTCAAAAACTTTTATTTTCTCTCTTTTAATTTGTTTTTTGATTTATCATCATTTGATATTTACTTTGTTAACTACCTCCGCGTGACACTTAAGCATTTTTATCCTAATTAACACACTAAACTCGTTCTATATTTCAACTTGAACTTATCTAAAAATAAATATTTTATTTTCTTTTCTTATGAATAAACACATTGATTTTGTTCATCCCATCATAATTTTCGAAGATCATAAAATTCTAATTATATTTGACTAATTATATAAAAAGGAATTTATATCTACGCCTCATATGTCATATGACATATGCCACGATTTTGCATCCTCGGAAAGGCATCTCTTGTTAAAATATAATTTATTAAAAAAAGTTTAACTTCACTAAATTTTGCGGGGAACCACCATTGGGTCAATGATTGCACATAAATTCAGGAAAGCAGAATCTCATAATTTTGTAATTTGATGAGTTTGATGATTATAAAAATAAATAAATAGCAAACACAACTTTATCTTTGTTTTAATTTTTTAAATTCATGATTACATGTGCTGAAATAATGGTTTATCATGTGGATTTTGAATTCATTAGAGCCTACTTTAATGCTCATGCATTAAAAATAAATACTTTATTGAAGAATATCAACGTTCTGCGTATCAACACAAAAATAAGTATTAAAATTTAATTATGTGAATAAATCCAAAAAAAAAAGAATTGAGTACTTTTCTTGCACGATGCTAAAAAAAGCAAACGTGAAAACTCGAGCCAAGACACAATATACATAAGAGAGCTTTTTTTTCCTGGGAGAAATAGAAGGACCAAAATGATCATCTTCAATTTTTCATAACTAGAAATTTTGTAAAAAATAAAAAGTTACAGATTGTGCCCTGATGAATGGTACACTATGACCAAGAAAAAACATACAATTATCTACAAGCAAGATCAAGCTTAATTTCAAGATTAAGTACTCCTAGTTTCTTTGACAAACACTGGTAAACCGCCACGAAATGAGGCAGTCAAGCCAGGAGAGAATCGAGGAATATGGTATGATGGATCTGATAATTCAACGTTAAATTGCCGGAGGAATGCAAGAGCCATACTTTTAAGCTCGACGAGAGCCATTTCTTTACCCAAACAAACCCTAACTCCGGCTTGAAAGACTGAATACTTGAAAGGATCTTTTTGGAAAAAAACACCATCTTTATTAATCCATCTCTCTGGCTTGAATTCTAAATAATCAACACCCCATAATTCTTCCATTCTTCCCATAGCATAAGGATGATAAGTAACCCTAGTTCCCTTTTTAACAAAAGTCCCATCAGGCAAAACATCATTTTCCAAACAAAACTTTGAATCAAATTGGATTGGAGGGTAAAGTCTCATTTTTTCTTAAACACTTGCTTGCAAATAATTAATTTTTTCAGCCACTCGTGGATTTTTTGTGATTAGCCAGAACAAGCTTGTTGATGCAGATGCCACAGTGTCTCGTCCAGCTAAGAGAAAGCTAATCACGATATCTCTTAAGTAAGTCTCATTGACGGTATCCCCTTGCATGAATCTTGATAGAAGATCCTTATGATTTGAAAACCCTAACTTTCGTCGTTGCCTAATGACTTCTTGTGCTAGTATGTTGATCAATTTGATGGCTTTTTTCAACTTCCTTTCACTCCCTATGTTGAAAAATCTCTTGATCTTCCAAACAGTTGGAGACACATGCATAGCTCTTTTAGCTGATAATTGTGATGCTAAGTCAAACGAGAGAGCAAATTGTGAAATTGGAAGTGACAATTCCAAACACTTTGGATCCAATCCAAAGGAAAATCTACAAATACTATCAAAAGAAAATCTCCTAAAAACATCTTGTAAATCCAAAATCTCACCTTTATTAGCTACACAAGCTAACAATGGGAGCAGTCTATTTTGGATTTCATTGTTGATTACTTCAAATGCATATGACCTTATTGAATTTCTTCCAAGTTCAAGACTAGCCATTTTCCTTTGAAATCTCCATAAATCCCCATCCACATTGAAGATGCCTCTACCAAGAAAATCACCTAAGATTGCTGAGAAAATTTTCCCTTTTGGGAAATTCTCAAATCTTGTTTTAAGCATGTACTCGACATTTTCAGGATTCGCGGTGATGGTGTTGCCAAGAACATGTACGTGTATGGTTCTATTCGGGGATTTTTGAAGAAGATGAGTATACCAATCACACAAATTTGTGAATTGAGGGTACCAACTTGATGTAATATAAGATTGACAAATTTCACATTTGCACAAGAACTTTAGTCTCACAAAATAGAAAAGGAGAAATAAGAAGAAGAAAAAAGAGATGATAAAGGGAAAAAAGATGAGTAAATTAGTAGTAGAGGCCATGGATGATAAAAATAAAAAACCAATTGGAGAAGAAAGAGCTCTATATATGAATGATCAACTTGATTTTTCAATATTATGTTGTAATTAATTAACAAGAATACATTTTTCAATTAATAAATCATACATACATGACTAATGTATATATGATGTAACATCATATCATTATATTCTAAGAGTTCCATTCAAGATTTTCCACCTAGTATTCCATACATATATATTAATAGAACAAGAAAATAGAAAACTAAGAAAAGAATAACACCTCTCCCACCAAAAGAAGGAATAAATTGTGAATAATGCATATGGTGACCCAATTATTAGTCGACTGTATTATATTTTTAGTTTAAATATTATATTATATTTTTTAATTCATTATTAAGTAACGATAAAAAATTTTATTTTGTGTAATAATTGATTTGTTGTGATCCTATCATCACCTTAATATCTAATTTCTTCTCATTTTATTTTATTTATTCTTTAATAATATTTATTTTGTTCTTTATCATATCTTTAAATTTATATTAGCTTTACCTCATATATTTCTTCCTTTTCAAAAAAAAAAAAATTATATAGATTTATCATTTAAATTATTAATGTGTGACATTACATAATGATTATTGAAATAATACAATTTATTCAAATGTTATAGTCATTATAATATGGTTCGATATGAAGCAATAATATATAACAATCATCCAAACAGAGTGTAAAAAATAATTAAGTATAAGTAATCATTCATGATTATGAGGTCATCAATAACATAACATAAAAAATTAAGGCACAATTATTAAAATACAATGATAGTGCAAAAGTCCGTTTTTGTTAGTGTATATAAATTAAATTTAAATCGGTAGCACGATTATTGTGTTTCTTTGAATAAATTAATAATGGAAGCACGTGCCATTATTCTTCATTTATAAGGAAGTACACAAATTAAATATTATCTTAGAAAATTATTAGGCAGTACACTCACTAGTGCTGTTTAATGTTTATTATGTATGATATGTTCCTTTAAAATCAATAATATAACCTAAAATAAAGTTTTATTATAGATAATGATATCTTACTATTTACTAATATAGATTAAGACAAATTGGGTTGTTTTCTTAATAGTATTTTTAGTCCCTTAACTATTTTTATAAGAGAAAGTTAAAGTTATGTTTTTCTTTTAATTATACATACATACATATATATATATATATATATATATATATATATATATTGATATGTTTTATTACTATAGATTAAAGACAAGTTGGGTTATTTTATTTTAGTCCTTGTTATTTCTAACTAAAGGTATATTTAACCTCCAATTACTTAAAACATACACTTTTGATCCCTTACTTATGAATATTCAAATCATATATCATAAGAATCAAAATCAGAATGATAAAATATCTAGAAATCACTTAACTTGACGTCTTTTATTTGCATTTCTCTAAACTATCAGTAGTCTTAATTAGTTATCCCAAAATTTACATGCAATACTTAGATGTAAAGTGAACTTTGATGAATCATACCTCTCGGAGAAGGTGAAAAATATGACGCAGTAAGAAAAGTAATAAATCTCAAATAGTAAAATCAAACAATTTAAGTTATATATATTGACAATGTAACTGATTTTTATATTAAAAGTATAATTTAACTTATTATAATAAATGTTTAACATATAGATTTTTAAGTGGGAGAAACTATGTCATCAAGAGTGTAAATTATCAGCCACTAATTTATTTTACCAAACGATATAATGGACCACCTACCAGTTTCACCCAACAAATAAGTAATAAACATGCTTTCAAATATATTCTTCAATCCCTTTCCTAAAATAAAAAAAAAAATTGATCTATAAGTTTACTCCTTAAAAATTTGTTACTATTAATTTTCATAAACAATATCAACTTTTTGCTTTTCGACCAATGAACAACGTCAGTTTCGTTGTCACAAAATTATTTATGTGACATATTGGAACCAATTATCATTCTAGAAAGTTAGTTATACCTACTTGTCATTGATAAATCAAGTCCTATATATAAATACTTTGGTGTAGTTAAAGAAATTACTAGCTATAAGGGTAGCCCAAACTAAATTATTCCATTCGTTTAATTTATTTTTTTTATATCAAGTAATTTTTAATTTTCAAGAAACAGCCTCTCTATTTCTATGAGGTAGTAGTAAGGTCTGTTGCATACATTCTACCCTCCCCAGACCCCACTTGTGAAATTTCACTGGATATATTGTTATTATTGTTGAAGCAATTTTTTAATTTCAATACTTTTATATTTATCCTTAATGACATTTTCTTATATGATTTACATGACATGTTTGAGATGACACACTAGCTACAAAAATAAAAACTAGCAACAAATAACTTACGCCGTTAAGCAATAATAATTCGCCAATAATCCTATTTAACTAGTATTGATGATTAGTTCTAAAAGAAATTATTATAAGGTACGATCTATTAAATGATAAATTATAAATAAAATTTATAATAGATTCTTAGTTTTTTATAGTGACGAGATTCGAAAGGTATTTTGATATGTTATACGTATTTTTTTTTAACTAATGAAAATTATGTTAGAAACTAGCTAGTGTCGTAATAAAATATAAAAAATCAAAAAAGTTTCCAACAAAAATAGATAGTAATTTGTCAGTACATATATTTAATTAGTTTAGATCTCAAAATTATATTATTTTTCTTTTTACAAAATTAAACCTTGTATTTTATTAAATTAAAAGACACGTGAATTAATACGGACAGAAGTATATTATGTTATGTAATATGCGTACTAAAAGTGCCTTGGAAAAAAATATATATGAAAAATAGTACTTTGCTTAACCTCTTTAGGTTATATTATTGACCCTAAAGGAACATAATAATATTCCCCCATTAATAAACAACACTTGCTGAGTCATGCACTGCCTAATATTTTTCTTAAAAAAAAAACTTATGGTATAATATAATTTTATTAACGAAGAATAGTAGCACGTGCTTCCATTAGTAGTTATTATTAAAAAATGGGGAAAGAGAAGATACACACATTAATCATGCACTCTCAATTATTTGAATTTAACTTATAAACGTTCACTCATTCACTATAATAAAAATAATTTGTAGCATTAATAAATATACACATAAAAGACTCAAAATTTTATAGACAATAGTTAATTGTCATTAAATTCAATATCGATTTAAGTTTTAAGGGTATTTACAAGAATGCTAAAATGTGATTGTTATTTAAACTACCTCTAAAAGTAAACATTTAGCGATAATCAAGCTATTGTTACGGCAACAATTGTATGTAACTAATTTTTCATGATGATATTAATCCTGTCATCATGAACAACTATTTATAATTATCTTTTAGATGATTTAATACTATTTCATTTCTTCTTTTGGTGGGAGGGGTGCTATATTTCCTTTTTTCATGTTCTATTATTATATGCAGTGTCTTCTCTAGAATAGTAGGTGGAGAATCTTGAATAGACCTTTAGTATATATTAATGTGATGTTGCATCATATTAGTCATGTAATTATGATATATTTTATTGAAAGTCTATTTTTATTACAATAGTGAAGATCAAGTTGATCATTCATATATATCTCCCTTTCTTCTCCAATTGATATTTGTATTTTTCATCATCTATGGCCTCTACTACTAATTTACTCATATTTTTTCTCTTTGTCATCTCTTTTTTCTTCTTCTTATTTCTCCTTTGCTATTTTTTGAGACTAAAGTTTTTATGCAAATGTGAAATTTGCCAATTTTACATTACATCAAGTTGGTACCCTCAATTCACAAATTTGTGTGATTGGTATACTCATCTTCTTCAAAAATCCCCTACTAGAACCATACACATACATGTTCTTGGCAACACCATCACCGCGAATCTTGAAAATGTCGAGTACATGCTTAAAACAAGATTTGAGAATTTTCCAAAAGGGAAAATTTTCTCAACAATCTTAGGTGATTTTCTTGGTAGAGGCATCTTCAATGTGGATGGGGATTTATGGAGATTTCAAAGGAAAATGGCTAGTCTTGAACTTGGAATAAATTCAATAAGATCATATGCATTTGAAGTAATCAACAATGAAATCCAAAATAGACTTCTCCCATTATTAGCTTGTGTAGCTAATAAAGGTGAGATTTTGGATTTACAAGATGTTTTTAGGAGATTTTCTTTTGATTGTATTTGTAGATTTTCCTTTGGATTGGATCCAAAGTGTTTGGAATTGTCACTTCCAATTTCACAATTTGCTCTCTCTTTTGACTTAGCATCACAATTATCAGCTAAAAGAGCCATGCATGTGTCTCCAATTGTTTGGAAGATCAAGAGATTTTTCAACATAGGGAGTGAAAGGAAGTTGAAAGAAGCCATCAAGTTGATCAACATACTAGCACAAGAAGTCATTAGGCAACGACGAAAACTAGGGTTTTTGAACCATGAGGATCTTCTATCAAGATTCATGCAGGGGGATACCGTCAATGAGACTTACTTAAGAGATATCGTGATTAGCTTTCTCTTAGCTGGACGAGACACTGTGGCATCTGCATCAACAAGCTTGTTCTGGCTAATCACAAAAAATCCACGAGTGGCTGAAAAAATTAGAGAAGAAGCAAATGAAGTTCTTGGACCAAATCAAGAACTCAAAAATTGTGAACAATTGGGAGATCTTCATTATTTGCAAGCAAGTGTTTATGAGAGTATGAGACTTTACCCTCCAATACAATTTGATTCAAAGTTTTGTTTGGAAGATGATTTTTTGCCTGATGGAACTTTTGTTAAAAAAGGAACTAGGGTTACTTATCATCCTTATGCTATGGGGAGAATGGAAGAATTATGGGGTGTCGATTATTTAGAATTCAAGCCAGAGAGATGGATTAATAAAGATGGTATTTTTTTCCAAGAAAATCCTTTTAAATATTCAGTTTTTCAGGCCGGGGTTAGGATGTGTTTGGGTAAAGAAATGGCTCTTGTTGAGCTTAAAAGT
>DF359903.1:51362-64741 GCA_000787875.1 Solanum virginianum
TAAATGTAAGTTGTTTTTTCTGTTTTTTTGGTCAAATTGTACCATTCATATAGGGGCACAATATTTTCCCCCTTTTGGCCAAAATTGGTTTTTATGGGATGTATGTATTATCTATTTCATTCAAAGTGGTTCATTATTTTTATGTAATTTTAATTCCTTCACTATTCTATAAATTAAAATATCTAGCTGATTAGTGCATATGCTCACTTTGCCACAAAATTAGTTAAATAAATTGTATGTTCTAAGAAAGATTCAATTTTCGAGAGAATTTTTCAAAATATTCAATCTTGCTATTAATCATACCACATGTTAGATTATATTTGTTATATTCATATTTTAACATTTTATACTATGAAGTATATTTCTACTAAAATTGGAATGTTAGGATTCAATTATAAGGTATGAAATATGAGTCCCACATTGGTTTAATGGGAGTTAATGTGAGATTTATACTTTGGATTCTCACATAATTAGAATTTAAGATGCGGTTCTTCTCGAATTGTATTAATGGTATCAAAATTATGTATTCATCTTTTGGGTCCATCACGCCTTTCATGGTGATGTCAGTATTGAAGTGTCGATCTAGAGCTAGAAATAGTCTAACACACAATTGTTGAACAAGACAAATGCAAAACATGATAACTTGTTATTATCCTATTACAAGATACAAGACTCGAAACAAATATCAATTGATTGAGGAACTTATGTAAGACTTGTATATCACTTGGCGCTCATACCTCAATAACTAGTTTTTAAAGTAAGATTATCCTTGAGTTGTATCATGAACCTTAAGGATGAACTAGGCATTTAATCGACTAAATAGTGGGCCTAAAATTGAGAAGAACTCACACATTAACATACTAGACTAGCATTTGATCATAGATTTTAGGTGTAGTTTTTAAATATTTATTTTCAAATATCTGTTTGATCATGAAAATCTGATCTTTAAGTATTATTAGGTTCCTAAAATTTGGCCGACTCAGGCCAATTTTTGACACTTTCATTCATTAATCTTTAATTTTTTCCCCAAATAAAATACAAATCTAAACAAAACGTCAAAAAACTCAAATTTTCAAGTACATAATCTATGGTCAAATTGGAGCGAAGTCAAATTGGAGCGAAGAAAATTTGTGATTTGATGGCCCAATACATCCTGAAGGCCCAATTTGTATTTATTTATTAATTTAATTTAATTTTTGCTGAATTTCGAAAATATATAATCTCTCAACTTTATCGCTTTGTTACATATTCAACAAAACGAGGGTTCGATTCCCAGTAGCAAAAAACCCGACGCCGATTTCTCTCGCGCGCCCTTTTGCTACACCGTTAACAACAGTTATGGAAGCCGGCGACGATTTTCCGGTCGCCGCCGGGTTGAAGCGTTGTAAGCAGAAGCGAAAATCAGAACCAAAATCTAAAAACAATGTTCCTGATTCTACCGCCACCGCGCCGGAAAAAGTCGCCGGTGGCGAGTCTTCGTCTGGAATTCCGGTCTCATTGTTCGATTATTCAGTAGAGAATCACTTTGAAGCAGTTGATACAATTTCTAAGCTCACCGGTGTACCAGAAATTGACGATGCTGATCGAGCTGAGCTTAATCGCTTAGCTTCCTCCATTACATTCTTAACGTAAGTTGAAAAGTAAAATTACTTGCGAATTACTCAAACTATATGAATTTTGACTAGTAATTTAAGATTTCAAACTTATAGTACTCATGCAGTTTTCGAATACCTAAATTTTAAATATTACATTAATCTGATTAAATTTAGCTCCAAAAATTAGTGGAATTGATTCTCATAAGAGTGTGGAACATGACTAGTAAAAGTGAACGGAGCAGTATTTCTGATGTGAAAATTTGTTAATTTCATGAAATTTTTCAAGCTGAGATTAATCGTTTAACTTCCTACATTACATAATGTAAGTGGAAAAATTACTTTTTCTACTCATATCCACCAATTTTTGAACTTTTATGGTGTAATATGTGACATGCAGAGAGTGGAGATATCTCAAGTACAAAAGCAGAGAAGTTAAATTTGCTTGTGAGAATGAGAGTTCTACAGGGAAAGATGTGTTTGGTGAAGTAAGTTTGCCTCAGTTCTCTTCTGCGGAAGTTCCAAAGGTACATTTATTTGACATTTTGCTGAAAATTTTCGATGTTTAATTGATTTTTAGGAATTGTAGCCTGTTTGGTCAATCTTCTTAATAAGCTTATTTTGGAAAGTGCACTTCTCCGTGAGTAGCAGTTTGTGTTTGACCAATAAATTTGAAAAACACTCTTTAGCAACAATTCGTGTCTGGCCAAGCTAATTCAAAGTGCTTCTAGGTGCATTTTTCTCAAAAGTGCTTTTGGAGAAAAACTACTTTGTTAGCTATCGAAAAACAATTTCTGCTACTCCTCTACCCTCCAAAAACACTTATTTTCTCTCAAAAGCTTGGCCAAAAACCTTATTTTTCTAATATAAGCACTTTAAGCTGGTCAAACTGGCTATAGTTCTGATGAGATAAGTTACTTTGTCGCAGAAGCATTTGGTGAATGAGCAGCCAGTTCCTAAAGAATCAAGGTAGGCAGAGTTATTATTTTTATTTTGTATAATAGTAACATGAGACGAGTCTAAATTGAGTTACATGGTTAGTGAAGATTCATACTTGTTTTAGTGTGATGCTTAATTGTTGTCGTTTATAGTACTTGACATGATGTCTCAGGGGCTATTTGGTCCCCTCCCTGTTTGCATGTCAATAAACTATAAAAGTGTGAAATTTACATGATTCAGATATCATAAGTTGGTGGGAGGGCAAGTTGTGTTAGTGAATTGACTCGCATGTTCATATTTCACCATTCAGATTGCAGAGCTCTTATTGTATATTGTGATTCCACCAGTCAATAAAAAGATGATTTTGTTCTCTAATGTACTCTTTTATGTACCTTCTAGGTTCTCCCTAATAAAATGTTTACCTTTCTTATTAGAAAAAGAGTATAATCTTGGTACAGATTTACGTAGCTTCCACCAAATGGAAGGTAGTGTTGCGCATCCTGCACTCTATAGCTTTCTTTCTTTTCTATTTTTTACAGTGCATGCCTTTTCTAGTAACCGTTTTGGCCACTGTTGGTAGCCCCATGCCTCTTCTGGTGAAAGTTTTGTTGGCAAAAATTTCTTTCTAATAGTCGTTTCAGCAGCACCTTCTCTTTTTATCTGCATTCTAGCCATCGTTCCAGCGAAAAAGTCCCTTCTTTTGACCAAAAAATTTCATTATACTGTTTCAGAAGTCTTTTATTGATAAGGTGACATAATCTTTTTATTAATGAAAAGTACCAAGAAGGTATTGCAAAAGTACAAATGGTCCAAACTAGAAAATCTCAACAATTACAGCATCAAGGTTTCCAAAAATTGCAAAAGATAAGATAGATTTTCCAGCACATTGCTCCTACATATAAGTTTTCTATGTATCTATAATTCACTACAGAAATTTGTTGCCTTTTTCCCTCAAAAAAGCTTTTGTTCATTTCCGACCAAATAATTCACATGATGTACTGCGGAGTGGTCATTCAAGTTGGCTTCAAGCTCTAGTGTATTTTCTGATTTTTCCAGCTACTTGCTTCACATAAAAGCAATGTGTCATCAACATATTTTATGTGTGAGAATGCCAACTTCTTAATTCAGAATCCCTTAATCCATCCATTATCTGTTTCAGAAGTCTTCTTCTCTCCATGTTGTTTCATAATACTAGAGTTGGTTATTGAATCTATTTTCTGACATTGGATTTTCGTAACTGTTTTTTACTTTCATGCTTCCATTTTCTCATGATTGTTCTGTTACAGATAGTGCTTATGATCCCTTAAAAATTTTGGACAAGACTTCATTGTGCTTTTGGTTACACAATGATCAATTTATTTATATATTGGTTTGCAAAATAATTTAGACTGTTGTCTACAATGTATCTTTTGCAGCAAAGATTTTGTAATGTATGTTGGAGGTCTAGCATGGGGGATGGACTGGTGTCCCCAAACTTATGAAAATAGGGATGCTCCTATCAAAAGTGAGGTACCACTCTTATAAATCTACTTTTTGATCCTTTGTTTATTCTCCTCAAAGAAAAAAAGAAAAAAGAAATTTAATGATGTCTAATGTACAATTCTGTCTCATCTCCAATTCTTTTTCTTGTACCTTCTCTTTTGTCCTAGCAAGAATTTTAATTGATGAACTTTTATATTTCAATTTATCATTGAAACTCTAATATTCTGAGCAGACATTCCGCATTCATTATTGTTTATTTGAGATGCAAATTGGTTACTACAGAGAACGAGAGCTAATCTTAATTTGTCAAGAAACATATTAACACTGTAAGAGAAAATCTAATTAAAGAGGGGGGGGGGGACAGTTTCATTATTGTTTATTTGAGATGCAATTGGTTACTACAGAGAATGAAAGCTAATTTTGATTTGTCAAGAAACATATTAAGGTTGTGCACCCCCGGGATTAGTCGGGACTCTAAGAGACTCGGACACCCGGTGCAAATCAAAAAAAAAAAGAAACATATTAAGGTAGCAATGTAAGAGAAAATCTGGTTTATGTAGGGGGGACAATATACTGATAGATCCTATTGCCGGATACAGTAGCACAGTGAATTTTGCATGATTTGTAATTGTAGCATTTGCCCCTGAACTTTTTGATTCTTCCTCTCTTTAATTGTTTAAAAAAAGCTTATCGAAATGCAGCTGTTTTCGATGTAATTTAATCCGATGGCGTACTCATCAAAAGTTATTATGTCTGGAGCAGTCTTAATGGCCTGATGGAGTATCATAAAAGGGGAGAAGGAAATGGAATCAACTTAATCAGTGAAATTATTATTTTGGCATTTATAACTTTTTCACTCACTTTGTACTGAGTGTTTCATATTGATTTACTTTATCAAGAAAGGTCATGTTTTTATCTGTTTTTTTATTTTTAAAAAACTATATCAAGCACACTGAATATGATCCATATTGATTTCTTGCTCTTTCCATTGATTCTGTAGTTTGTTGCAATTGCTTCTCATCCTCCTGATTCATCATATCACAAGACTGATGCCCCACTTACAGGCAGAGGTATAATTCAGATATGGTGTCTGTTAGATCTCATTCAAAAAGATTTTATTCTGAAAGAAGATTATTTAGCTCGGGTTAACAAAAAGTCGTATCGAAATTTGACAAGAAGTGAAGCAGCTACGGTAGAAACATCTGGACCTCAGAAACGAAGAGGAAGACCAAAAAAGAACCCTGGTGAAGCAGTTAAGGCAAAAGAATCTGGACCTCGAAGACCAAGAGGAAGACCGAGAAAGAAACCGGTAACTGAATCTTTAAGCGATAGAGATTGTGATGACGACAATTTACAACCTCTTGCTATAGAGTGGCCTCTGCAATCAACCGAACTTTCTGGAGATTTGTCTTGTGGAAATATGAATAAAGCCCAAGTAGATTTTGGGAAAAATCAAGAAAGATCTATTAATGCGGCATCTCTAGATTCTCCATTTTCTGCTGCAAAGAGGAGAGGATTGAGAAACAAGGCAAGATTGAAAGGTCAAACTGAGGATTCTGGTGTGACTCCGCTAACACAAGATGTTGCTGGAGAGTCTCCAGTTGTGAGTTCCAAGGCATACACTAGCACAGGGTCCAGTGAGAGTGGTGCCTCCCCAAAGAGAAGAAGAAAAGAAAAAGAAATAATGGAAAACCAAACTCATAATTCTACCTTGCCTTTGCTAATTCAAGATGTGAATGAAGAATCGTCGAACATGTCCGAATCACCCGAAAGCTATGGCATTCATTCCTCACAGTTTGATGAGAATGGTTCTCATGTAATGCAGCACATACCAACGGATGTTTCTCTACCTAGAATGGTGTTATGTTTAGCTCACAATGGAAAAATAGCACGGGATATTAAATGGAGGCCTTTAAATCACTATGACGTCTCCAGACACAGAATGGGTTATCTTGCTGTGATACTGGGAAATGGAGCTTTAGAAGTGTAAGTTCTGCCTTTAATTTTTTTCTCTCTTACATTTAACTGTCTTGGAAAATCTTTATTTTTCTCTGGATTCTTGGTGGGATTTAGAACAGAATGAATCCACTTGATGCAATTAGTTTGTTAGTAACACCTTAGTTTTGAAATTGGAAAGATATAAGGGCACCAATATAACCTATTAAGAGCTTCAATGACGAGAGTGCAGCACAATGGATCTGGGAACGTGAATTATACTAAACCCATTCCAAGCGCCATTTTAAATCATTTCCTTTGTTGAACAAGTTATGGAAACCAGCAAAGACATAACTCATGAAGGTTTTCCTTTCCTCCACTCTACAAGGTACATATATGGACTGCTGCTGAATATCTTGGAGATTCAGAAAACAAAAAAGCTTTCTAGATGGACCTCAAAAGAAAAATTGCAAAGGATGTTCTCTTCTTTGCTCCCTTTCTAAATACTTATAACTGAATAGTCAGTGCTCAGTGCTTTCTGCTTTGCACCTCCTAATGTTGATATGAGAGTTCAACATTGGATATCATGTAATACAAAGCAAATATCTAGTTTGATTTGATTTGATTTTGATCTAGTTCGACGCTACAGTTTCTTAACCATGTTTTTTACAAGCCACTACTGTTACATCTTTAGGTTAGATTATTATCCAGATATGTAGTGAATTTAAAATGTATGGCTTACTTTACTGTAAAAAATAATGATAATAAGGCTCTGAATGCCTTCCTTCAAAAAATTTAAAAAATGGTTTAAATGCAGTATCATCTTTAAAGATCTCTCACCTGGTATTACTTCCAATATTTAAAAAATGAAGATCTCTCACCTAAAAATAGTCCTCCTAAATTATTTTGTAAAACAACTTAACCCAGTTGCTATCAAAAATAAATCCAACATACCATCTCCTTATACTGTCAATAGATGCTCATGCAGCCTCTGAAATGTGAAAATTAGGTGATCGACTGAGACATTTAGTTTTGTAAAGCTTCTTGCATTCCGTCTTTCTCCCACCATAAATGTCCTAGTCTGCTATATTGTATGATTATGCAATCTCATAACCCTCATTATCTAATGCAGGTGGGAGGTTCCTTTTCCTCGTACAATTAAAGCTATTTATCCTTCTGTTCAAAAGAAGGGTACTGACCCTCGTTTCCTGAAATTGCAACCTGTATTTAGATGCTCAATGCTTAAGGGCTGTGGTGGGCAAAGGTAGCTTAGTGCTCTGAGTTCAATTGCTCTTTCGGTTCTGTTTGACGATTCAAAATGTTTTTGCTGCGATATATATACTATGATTTGTACATGTGACCTTCTAAGAAGTTTTTACTTTCTGCCTTTGCGTTCCTTTTTTTATGACTTGTTGACTATTAACAATCTTTGTCTTGTTGAAGCTGGGATTATGTGTCTCTTGGTGAACTAAGATCAGGAAATTTCTTGAAACAGTACCATCCAAATATATTTTCATGATTCAGCATAGTGATGGATATGGGGTTGTAAACTTCAATGTTGGCACTCATAAAGTGTTAAACTTTACAGTAGTTGAGCAGCATCTCTCTGTATTGGTTGAGCATTCTGCACTACTAACTTTGTCATCTTTATGATATGCGCATAACCATATTTGCTAGTAGTTTTCCACTCCCCAAAAACTTTCACCTTATGTAACCCCTAATCCCATATCAAGTATTGGGCATGATAGCTTCTTAACTTTTAAATTGTTTGGATTACAAGTTTAACATTGTCCTTAGGGTGCAGCTTGTTTATTTTGTAAAGGTTATTTCTATTTCTACATTATCTTTAAATCTATATTAAATTTACCCCTCTTTCTTTCCATCTCTCTTGTAGCATTCCTTTAACAGTGGAGTGGTCTGCTTCACCTCCGCATGATATGATTCTCAGTGGATGTCATGATGGAGTGGTACTGGTTCTAATTTAATTTTCTTTTTGTTTCCCTTTGGTTTTTCAAAGTAGTTCTACAGGCGATGGTAAAGTCAGTTGCATCACTGAACCCAAGCACCTGTTCAAATCTAGATTTTTGGAGTCTGTTTGTCCGATATGTCTTGCGCTTATTTCATACATTTGAAGCCATGCTGCTGCAAAGTATCACAATCTCATTAATAATGTCTTGATCATGTGAAATGCATTTTGAGTACTTACAAAAGTTTGAGAGTGAGTCCAGCAGTCCGCTGAACTTGTACTATTTAGTATTGTAAAACTAATAGGTGTTTTTGGATAGGTTGCCTTGTGGAAGTTCTCGGCCAGTAATTCATCTAAAGGTATTACTTAACTTTTGTATTCACTTTCCTTGATTTCGTGAGATTTGACCTAGTGAGGTGGCAATTTTGTTCCCTTAATCCTCTTTTCACTTGTTCTAGTTATGGAACATGACTTGAATGCTGTTTTGTATTTATAGTTTGTCACATCCTTCCTTCCCAAAATACTTTTCTCGAGTCATATTACAGTGCTTTTTGTAAAGTTTTAATTTCATGTTACAGTCCTTTTTCCTGCAGACACAAGGCCTTTGCTTTGCTTCAGGGCAGATACAGGTCGCATTCGGGCACTTTCCTGGGCACCGTTGGAAAGGTTTGTGGTGCTAAACTTATTATATGTCATTTCCGAAAGCAATCTATATGGAACTTCTCTAAAATTAAGGCCATGTTGCTTTTTAAGTTTTCATAAAGCAGTATCCTGTAACTGGTACAGTTTGAGTCTACTTAGTCATTTGTGGCTGGTAAATTGTTTCAACATTAGTCGGGACTATAAAAATTATCGGGTGAATCAACATGAAGGGGTTTCTTATGATGTGTATTTTTCGTGCCAACTATTTTTTAATGGTTCAAGAATTTCAGTATTTTCAACAGTAAGATTAACATAATGAGTATGTAGTGACTTTCTAAGCTTCTCTTGTATTTTGTCTGGTTCACTGATTGGTCTACGATGCAGTGATGCCGGGAATGCAAATATTATCATTGCAGCTGGTGACAAGGGGCTGAAATTTTGGGATTTAAGGTAAGCTTGTTTCTATATGCTTTACGTCCTATGATAGTCTCTATCATTTTGATTTTTTTCCCTTGCTAATTATACCATTTTATTTTCATCCTGCTGAAAGAAAAGCTAGAGCAGAAGAGTTACATAATGATTCGAAGTAATTCATATACATTCTTCTGTATTTATTCCTACTCACAGTCCTCTTTGTCTCTTGAATGTCAATGCTTTTCAAATATGAGTTGCAATTTCCATGATTCATTGTGTGTACTTTTCTTCTTGAAGAGAAATTATGTTTGAGTTTGATTAGTCTGCATATATGCGTGTGTGTCTCTGTGTGTGTGTGTGTGTGTGTAGTGCAGGCTCAAGCAGTATTTAGCAATGGAATATGGACTGCTTTATATTGCTTTGCTGTAGTTTCTAATAAAAACCCATTATTTTGTTGTATGCCCATGCACTGATAATTGATATGGACTACCGACTGTTAGAAAATTGCTTATCCTCAGATTGTGAGGGTAATGAAGGGTACTTTCTTGTTTGTTTGCTAGTTGCCAGTTGGATTGATGCTGTTTCGGGACATCCAAGCAATATTAGGCTGCAAAGACAATATCAATTACTTGTTTTATTTGCCTTTAGGGTGTGTATGCATATAGGCATCTTTTTGTCTTTCTTAATATCCTATCTTGTATTTTTTTCAGGGATCCCTTCCGTCCTTTGCGGGAATATAATGTAGGCCAGGGAGTTCATATATGCAGTGTGGACTGGTTACCCGAGCCGAGGTATGAGCATATCCTGCTAATGAATTTGATTTAGATATCTATTTTTCACGTCTTTCTCTCAAATTGTATTTGTTAATGTTCATAGATTTATCGTAATATCATGTGATGATGGGACACTAAAGATCCTTAACTTGCCGAAGGCTGCATATGATACACCTGTCACAGGAAACCTTTTAGTTGGAGCTAAACAACAAGGATTTCATAGTTTCACTCGGTCTCTACTTGGGATATGGAGTGTGCAAGCTTCTCGAGTAACAGGTTTCAACTTTTCAAATATCTCGTATCGTTACCATCTGCAAAGATGAAAGATCTTACTGCTTACATAGATTCAAGTAGTTTCAAAATGAGATGTCCGTGAGTTTTCAAACAAGCGTATGCATAATGACTCTGAATTTCTGTGAGATAACTAGGGGCAACATATACTGATCCATGAGCTTTCTGTTTACAACTTTCACCTTTCGTGCTCGCTAAGGGAGACCTTTTTTTGGTCCCCGGGTGGTTTTGGGGTGTGTGTGTGTGTGAGGAGAGTAGAAGAGAAGGGCATGCTGTCTTAACTCTCTATGCATAGTTGCACAGCTTTGATGGAGACGAAGGATCAGCTTAATTCTAAGGTCTGGGGTGTTACGGGTGGGGGAGTTGTGCGTCTGAAATATATATTTGATATTGGTTGATGCCACGTGACCAGGAGGTCACGGGTTCAAGACTTGGAAACAGCCTCTGGGCATTGGGCTACCCTTTTATATCAATAGATAAAGTTATATTTTCCTTGAATTCTAACTTATATGCTTGTAATCCTGCCTGATACATTTCCCTTGAACCTTTTTGCGAGCTCTAGGCATGGTTGCATACTGTGGGGTAGATGGTACAGCTGTTCGGTTTCAGGTGTGTACTGATTAAGATGATTTTTGTTAAATATGTTCATTTTATGGTTTTTCCTGCTATATTTGTTCTCTAATTTGAATATTCGGAAGGGTCTGGTCGGCATTGTTGCTGTGGTCATAGATATCCTGAAAAGGGATACAAAAGTTATAGTAAAGAAGTTCATGGTAAATCATACAATGAAATCGATACAATTGCCCTGAGGAGGACATTTCAAAAGATAAATTGTCCATTGACACTGACATCCATGCTTTCATTTAACTAGCCTGCAGCTACAATATTTCTTGATGTAGTACCATAAGTTGCCTTTTCTTTTTTGCTTTTAGTTAAAATTTTATCCCTACAACCCCGTCATCAATCTCTTGTTCTCATTGATATGAGAGCAAAGTAACTATATGATTTATGTTAAACTGTAAAAAGGACTTGAAGATTCCGTTTCGATGGTGTTGCCCCCCTTAATTCTAACACAAGATGCAGATTTCATAGCAGTATAACCATGTTCAGAATTTATTACTTGTCAAAAAAAAAAAAAAAGAAGAGAGAGAAAAAGTTTCCGAATACTGTATATCAAGAATCTAATTGTCTTCTAATGTTTTGATTTCCACTATACACATCAACAACCATGAAAATGAAAGAACGAGAAAGTAAAATATGAGTCCACAAGCATACATTTATGCAGTCTCTCTTGAATAATGACTGGTCTGCTTTGCAACTTTTGACCACTCGTCTAATTTCTTCTGTATAAGACCACATTTATTTACAAATCCTTTCAGCATCACGAAGTCAACAAGCCTTTTTCTGTTTATTCTATCTATATCACTTCGATTATTTTCCTTAATGCACTCATATTTTCTGATGGCACAGCCTTTTATATCTTCTATCTTTCAACCCTTTGTTTTATCACATCCAAACATCTTAGAAGTTGCTATTTCAAGTTTCTCTTGATATACCTATAAAAAAAGTTTTCTCTACTCTTATATTTAAAGAAGACAAGTCAGAAATGAGAGTCTGCACTGTCAATAAAACACTTGATGGGTCTGAAAATGCATGGTGTATGTCCAACGTTAGTCTCACATTTCATGTAGAATATCCTAATTCTTCACTCCTGCAATATAATCTGCTAGTTTAAACAGCTGCAGTAGCTATGTTTCTCATTCAGCAGCCTGGTCTCTCAAGTATTCAATGTGGCCTCTTACATTCAGTGGCACTTCTCTTGAAACGGTCATATGCTTATCGTGATTACCTATGAGCATATTTTATATTTGACGAGCTTCTGTATCTTTGTCAGTTAGCATGTAAAGAAAGACTTCAAATATGTTTTACTTTAGAGGTGAACTGTATGATTGTCCCATTATAGACCTTATTCTTATTACCATTATACCCAGATGACTAGCAAAATGTATAATGATCCTATGAGAAGTCGTACCCCACATTTTCTTTGTGGATCATTTTCCGAGGATGAATCAGGTATCACCGTGGTTACTCCAGTGCCAAATACTCCCTTCCGAATGATCCACTCAGGAAAACAGTGGCGTGATGCCATCCCAAGATTTCCACATGGTCTGGACAAACGAGTGATAGAGCAATCACATGAACAACCCCTGGGTAATATATTGAACTGCTCTACTGATTTTCGTTTACCAATTTTCGCTACCAGTGATAGCCTTTTATCTTGCAGCTCTATGTTATGGCAATGATCTGAACGTTGAAGGAGGGTCAGATGATGAGTTAGCGTCTCAGACAACAAAAACAAAAACAAAAACCACGAGCAAGAAACCAGAAGCTGATGAAGAAGAAGCAATGCGATCAAGAGAGAAATTTGAAAAATTACCTCCCAAAATTTTGTCAATCCACCGGATAAGATGGAATATGAACAAAGGCAGTGAGAGATGGCTATGCTACGGAGGAGCTGCTGGGCTGGTACGCTGTCAAAAGATTGATTTATAGCCTGTTTCGAGTTAACTACCTACAAAGGGAGGATGTAGATTGTAAGCTTGTATTGGTATTAGTAAGTTTTTAAGTTACCCTTAGAGATAGTGTATGTTGTATGTATATTAGCATTTTCATGAGATGTCTTGTCATAACTTATCTATAAGCGCAATAAAATATTCAATTTAATCTGAAGTGAGATTTGAAAGAGCAAAATCTATTTAAATTTTACCTCTACCTTTAGGTAACTTAATCGATAAACATGTGCCATAACTCTCAGAATTGCTTCCAATTCAAAGAATATAATCAACAAAAATGTACGGTTATAATTATCAATCAATCATAGTACCAACATAAATGAATGGAGCATAATTGATCGATAAACTCTTGATTTTTCACGCCAACATAAATGATAGGATTATAATTGATCGATAAACTCTTGATTTACATGTAAAATCATTTCAAAAACTTGATTGCTATATTTATTTATAATTAAAACTAGGTAATTTACCCGCGGGATGAATTACCATATTTATAAGCTTAAGAAGATCATTCAGTAATATTCATTTTCCTCTTTGATCTTTTGTCTTGAGTTTTTTAATATTTTGTCTAATTAATAGCAATAGTTTAAGTCACATGTATGAAAAATTAAAAAGATTTTTAAGGATATAGAGTTTGTCTTTTGGTGCTTACATCAAGAATAGTTTATCCAATGATGAATGGTACAAAATCTTACTGAGAAATTGACACTCTTATAAGCTTAAGACGTGAGGTAATGATTATAAGCCCCCCCCCCCCCCAAAAAAAAAA
>DF359902.1:7349-18391 GCA_000787875.1 Solanum virginianum
TTAATATTTATACTACGAATAAATCTTATAGTATCAATTTCAATTGTTGATACAAATTCTAGTGCAAATTCTAATTGTCACTAAAAAGTTTACAAAAAAATAATGCAAAGTTGAAAACTTTAGCAATGAAGGTCTAACTGACAACAGTGCTAATCTTTTTTTTTTTTTTTTGAAGAAGCTTCATCACTTTGAAAATTTAATGTAGAACCAACAACATTCTTGGATTTGTTCGTCTTCGACATTCGAACCTTGGAAACCTTCTTCGTCTTGGACATTGGATCCATCCTCATTGAAATTAACTACTGATTTGTCCGAAACCTCGGAATATGAATGTTCTTTGTTTAGGGGAATAATTTCAATATGATCAATATTTTTGGTATTTGATAATGCATGAGTAATGTCGTGAGAAGATGATGGAGTAGACTCCATTGTAATGGAGGATGTACGTATGATAAGGAGAATGAGAAAAAGAAATTAAGGGGAAAAAGGTGAAAGGAGAAAGAGAAAAATATTCTATATACTCCTATTTTGGAAATTGAATTTATAATTAAAATTAAAGATTATTAATTAGCTTTAAATTAGGAGATGATTAAGATAAATAGGTGTCAGTTATGGGGATTAGTTTTCAATTATAGTAACAACTCCTTTTTACACACAACTAAATCAATTTCTACCTACATTTTCGCTTTGTCTCAGTTCACAGCTAATGTATTGACTTGACACTAAAAAGAAAGGATTTTCATTAATTTTGGAAAAAGTCAGGACTATACGAAATTAAGGCTATAAAGTATGAGATTTATATAATTTATACTTAATTAATACTATGTTTCGTAGAAATTTAGACTCATGTCTTAACTAATCTATGCATTGGGGGCTCGACCTAAGGGGTCCTTACATAAAGTGTTTAGTCTCTAAACTATGTGCCAACATAGGATTATACTTACCCTTGCTATACTAGTTGATCCATCTAGTGCACTTTTACATGTTTATCATGTTTGGTTTGCCTTGGCAAGTAGACCACATTTTGCCTGGGGGTGTCATGCTCGGTCACCTGTACCGAGGGGGTGTGAAGCCTTGGATTCCAAGTTGTAGCTTCTTGGTCTTTGTCGGTTGAGGTCTCTTCTTACATGTGTATATTATTTTGTGTAAGTTACATGTTTTATTACAAGGATTAAACATACATGTCATATTAAGATTATATCTATTGCCTATGCGTATGCATTTTGAGTATGATGACTTATATCTTTACTGCATTGCATCCCGCATACTTAGTACATTCAAACGTACTAACACATACTCTATGCCTACAGGATATCACCATGTAGGAACCTGAGCTCCTTTTGATCATCCTCCTCCACGAGGCTAGTTTGGTACTTCAGAGAAAGCTTTGATGAGTCCTCAATTCTGAGGACAATATCTACTTATTTCATGTTATATTTGAGACTCCTTCTTTAGGTTGAATACTTATTATTATACGGGTGAGCCCAGGAAGTTTCTTGGCCCTGCTCCATTCTAAAGTAGAGGTATGGTTGGATACTAAGTTTGTGTATACTTTCAAGCTTGATTTATCTTATATTTCTATGTTTATGAAGGATTTTGCCTTAGTCCCACCTCTCTTTTATACTTGAATCTTGTTTATGCTTAGTTTTACTTCCGCAACCAAGGATGTGTGCATGTTATCATCAAGAGGCTTGTTTCGGTTTTCTTTGGACTTCTCATTCGCCGTGTCACATCTAGGCCCTAGTCATGATTCGTGACCATAGGTCTCAATATTGGCTCTCCCTCAGCCATAGGCTAGGGAGAAGATGACGAAGCCATGGAGTACCTTAAGTTGCCATCCTAGTTATCTAGAGAGAAGAGAGTGTTTTAGTGTTTTTTGCAATTACAAAATAAAATGTATTATTGTCAGAAGTTAAGATCGCAAGTAAGTCATATTTTTTCATTTTTAGACAAGGAGACTGCAAGTAAATATTTTTTTCATTTGCTTGAAATGTGCAGACTACAAGGTGATCTTCTAAGAGTTGAAATTCAACTATACATATAATACATCACTCTTTGGATACTAAGTGGCCCTCTACAGTTGACAAGATTCAGCTAAAGGATGAGTAAAGTAAAACAAAGGAAGACATATGTGTCACTGAAAAGCTAAAGTTAGTTATTAAAAAAAAAAAAGAGCAGTCTTAAACATATACTTATAGATCCATCTCAAGGAGTTTGGGAGTCTAAAGCCAAATTTCATGGAGAGCCTATACTTTTTTATTTGACGTATATAAATTGAATAATTGTGCCTCCAAATGCTGTTACTACTTACTAACACAACAAATCATCAAATTTCGTATCCAACCACATATACATAAATACTACCTGATATAAAATAAATATTTATACTACGAATAAATCTTATAGTATCAATTTCAATTGTTGATACAAATTCTAGTGCAAATTCTAATTGTCACTAAAAAGTTTACAAAAAAATAATGCAAAGTTGAAAACTTTAGCAATGAAGGTCTAACTGACAACAGTGCTAATCTTTTTTTTTTTTTTTTGAAGAAGCTTCATCACTTTGAAAATTTAATGTAGAACCAACAACATTCTTGGATTTGTTCGTCTTCGACATTCGAACCTTGGAAACCTTCTTCGTCTTGGACATTGGATCCATCCTCATTGAAATTAACTACTGATTTGTCCGAAACCTCGGAATATGAATGTTCTTTGTTTAGGGGAATAATTTCAATATGATCAATATTTTTGGTATTTGATAATGCATGAGTAATGTCGTGAGAAGATGATGGAGTAGACTCCATTGTAATGGAGGATGTACGTATGATAAGGAGAATGAGAAAAAGAAATTAAGGGGAAAAAGGTGAAAGGAGAAAGAGAAAAATATTCTATATACTCCTATTTTGGAAATTGAATTTATAATTAAAATTAAAGATTATTAATTAGCTTTAAATTAGGAGATGATTAAGATAAATAGGTGTCAGTTATGGGGATTAGTTTTCAATTATAGTAACAACTCCTTTTTACACACAACTAAATCAATTTCTACCTACATTTTCGCTTTGTCTCAGTTCACAGCTAATGTATTGACTTGACACTAAAAAGAAAGGATTTTCATTAATTTTGGAAAAAGTCAGGACTATACGAAATTAAGGCTATAAAGTATGAGATTTATATAATTTATACTTAATTAATACTATGTTTCGTAGAAATTTAGACTCATGTCTTAACTAATCTATGCATTGGGGGCTCGACCTAAGGGGTCCTTACATAAAGTGTTTAGTCTCTAAACTATGTGCCAAAAATTTAGCCTCATGTCTTAACTAATCTATGCATTAGTTAATACCTCCCATTTAGTGGTATTAGCTAATACATTGGATTTAACACCATGAGATTATATATAAAGATAAAAATATCCCTCAAATTTTTTTACACTTTTTTTTATTTTCTTGATTTTATGTTTTGTATTTGTAGTTTTGTACTAGCAAATTTATTTCAATAAATTATCTTACAAAATTTATTTATTTGCAGGTTCATATTTTTATAATATAAAAATAAATAAATTTATCATGTCAATTTTTAAAATTTTATTTATTTGTGAATTCATATTTACATAATCGACAAAATATTTTGCCATGTGAATTTTATTTTTTATAATTAATTTAGTTGAATGATTTATTGATACAAATTAAAACAAAGTCCAATCATGATAGATACATTCTCAAAGTTGAGTGACCTTGTAAGATATAAAAACTATATTAAAATTACAACTTCCAAATTTTTATGTGTAAATGTAGATTGTTTATTTTATAATTGTTTACCATCTTTTCAATTTTAACAATAGATGGTCTATATATCTTTATTAAATTAAAAATTAGCATTTTATTAGTGATGAATTTATTAAGATCATAGTTATTTATTCTCAAATAATTCAAGTGAGAAAATAACAAATATGATGACGAAATTATTGTTCTCCTAACTAGTTAGAAGCCACAAAAAAATCTACATTGATCTAGTTACATGAAATAGAAAGTATCATAATAATTTAAGGGTATAATGGGAAAGTTCTTTTGTAGAGTTTTAAATCAAGCACAAGATTAGATGTGAAGCAATGAACCAAATGCTTAATAAAAAATAATCCTTGAATTATTAATTCCTGCGATATTTCAACAATTCAATTATTTTGAAATGAAAGTATAATTTTTTGGTGGTAGATTTGATTGAACACACTCCGACTTCCGAGATCCACGTTGGTTGTATGACCAGAAAATCTGTACTAAAGGAATTGACTGGTTTCAAGGAATAATTAATTTTTTAGGTAGAGAAAACAACAAGAATATCTTTGAGTTGATTAATTAATGAATTTACAGCATACTCATGTTTCCTCATGTTAGAAAACGCATGTCTCTATAGAAACCACAGGTTTTACTTTAGTTTTTGATGAATCGAAACATTATTAATTTCTCATAATATATCATCGCGTTCGTGTGGCTCATATCTCTATCTCTATCATGCAAGTCATTTTTACTCTTATAAATTGACAAATTACGTAAGTGTAATCATGTATGACAATGTTGATCTTTTACATGCAATGATGCAGACAAACCTTATATATGTCAAATCTATTTTTACGTAAAATTTCAACTTGTAAAAATATTTCACATTATCAGGCATGAACCAGAGGCCTCTATAAATGAGAAGCTAAATTATTTGCTAGAACAAATAGAAATAGCTTGATAGTATAGTTTTTTTTAAAAAAGAAAAAAAAGAAAAAAGCAAACACCGGCGTTGATTTAGTGTTACTGACTTTTGAAGAAAAATGTGGAGATAGAGTAGAATTAATATTGTTGAACAAGAAGCAATATAAGTTGGTGAGTTTGTTACTGACTTTTCAAGAAACTAATAAACGAGACAATTAATAATAGATGTGTCAAATTGCTCCTACATTTTTTAAGTAACAAACTGAGGGAACGTGGTGTTTAATTTTTACGAATCAAATTAAATTACCTAAGCCAGGATTGTCCTTTAGTTTTTGCATTGCTTCTTTCGCTGTTCACTTGGAGATACATTTTCACATGTTAGTTAAAAGTGCTTTTAAAGGTCGCCTTAATTTTTAAGTTAAAAAATGTCAAACTTATGTTGCTTCGTCTGTCTATAAAATTTTGTATTTAATAATATAATGTAGATATTACAATTTATTTTTATATATTTATCATGTAACATGATAAACATGTGCAAAGCACGTATATTTGACTGGTATGTTTCATATGTGTCGGACCAAAGGAAGTTAGACATAATAGTATTGATCATACAAGTCTTATCCCTTATGCTATGTTGATTTGATAAATTATGAATCATTAAATTATATTTTGTTTGTTACAAAAAAGACATCTAATAAAGTATTTTTCTTAATTATTATATTAAAATAAAATTATATTTTTCAGATTAAATAATTTTTAAACATAATTTGTAAAATATTACAATAACGACAACTCAAAACACGTTAGACCCGCTAAACATCGACAATTCAAGAAATCATGTGTATTGTTCATATATGTCAAATCAAAGAGAGTCAAATATTGATAGTATTGATCCTATCAGTCTTATCCTCTATGTTATGCTAATTTGATAAATTATAAATCATTACATATATGTCTTACAAAAAACATGTGATAAAGGAGTGGAAACACTTAAATCCACTATGTTATGCTAATTTGATAAATTATAAATCATTACATATATGTCTTACAAAAAACATGTGATAAAGGATTTTTTAATTATTATATTTTACAAAATTAAATTATATGATTAAATAAGAAGGGGAATTTATTCTATTTTATTTTTTTTAAAATATATAAGGTACAAACTATAATAAAAATTAAGTGAACAAGATTTTCTTACTATGGTAAAATTCCTACAGAGAACGTTTTTCCAACTATATAAACTTGATCCAAAAAAAATATAATTTAAAAACTTTTAAAATAATAGGCACATCAAATTTAATAAACGTGCAAAGAAAAAAAAAAGGCAGCGTGTGGGGGGTGGGGGCGTTTGGAGGTAAAAAAAAGTCTATAAAAAGGTCCAAAAATAAAGCAAAAGTTTTCAAATAAAAGTCCAAAAACTAAGCAAAAATTTTATACAAATACTTAAATTCCTAAGTTTATGGGACACTTCTAAATCAATTAACTTAAATTTTTATAAAAGAAATTCTAATTATTTATTTTTTATAATATTGACTAAACTTCTAAAATATGTGGAGAATAATTAAGTGATTCTCTTATTAGACTCCTAATGGATATACTTTTTAGTGTTAGATTTTCAATTAGATTCCATAGTCTTTTCTTATTTGAATAATATTACAACACCTATTATTTATATATTGACGATGATGTCACACATCGTATTGGGGCAGCATGGACTAAATGGACGCTTGCCTCGAAGTGGCAATATCGACGATGATGTCACACATCGTATTGAGGCAGCATGGACTAAATGGAGACTTGCCTCGGGAGTATTGTGTGACAAGAAGATACCACCTAAATTCAAAGGTAAGTTTTACAGAATGGTGATTAGACCATCTTTGTTGTATAGGGTGGAGTGTTGGCCAATAAAAAATGTACATGTTCAGAAGATGCATATCGCAGAGATGAGGATGTTGAGATGGATATATGGTCACACCAGAAGTGATAAGATTAGGAATGAGATCATTCGGGAGAAGTTAGAGGTGGCCCCTGTGGCTGATAAGATGGGGGAAGCGAGACTGTGATGGTTTGGATATGTGCAGAGAAGGAGTATTAATGCTCCTATTAGGAGGTGTGAGAGGTTGGTTTTGGGAGCTACACGGAGGGGTAGAGGAAGACCGAAGAAGTATTGGGGGAGGTGATCAGATAGGATATGACAAAACTTGATCTCACCGAGGACATGAGCTTAGATAGAAATGAGTGGAGGTCGTGAATTAGAGTAGCAAGATAATTGATTGGTAAGGTTAGGTAGATGTCTGGCTTGGGGGTATAGTAGGGTAGCAGTGTGTTATATCATGTGTTGTCATTATCAATCGTATATATGTTAAATTTATTGTAGTTACATATTGTTATGTGCTTTTCGTTATTAGTCGCCCTTTCTATTCCCTTTCCTTTCCTTTTTGTCATATCTAATTTATCCTGTTTATGGATTTTTGAGACGAGGGTTTCCAAGAAACAACCTCTCTACTTCTATGAGGTAGTGATAAGGTCTGCATACATTCTACCCTCCCCAGACCCCATTTGTGGGATTTCACTAGGTATGTTGTTGGTGGTGTATTATTTATATATTTCATCAACTCTAATCGAGAATGGGACCATCGATACATAAGACTCTATATATAACTCTCAAGCTTAGTACCTCGTCTCAATTGTGCTCCTTTTCATGACACTCTACTCTATCAACTTAAGCTTATAGCTCCTATTCGACTCTCTACCTATCCACATCCTCTTATTCCATTCAAGCCTACTTCTGAGCCTCAAGGTGCTACCCTTAAGGCAATCATATTCATACAAAGCGAATCCTCAATACTTAGCTCTATACTATACTTCCAAAGGGGCTTCCATTGAAAGATCACCAGTCCTCTTCACTGTTTTACTATCACGAAGTCTTTGATACTCTGTCATCAATACTCATATAACAACACCCACGCATTCAAGCCTATCGCTCTAACCACTTCAACTCTATCTTAGATTTCAAGCCTACTTAGCACTTCTATATCTACCATTCAATGAGCTCTCTACTCAAAGACACACCATCATACTCTTACCTATCTATTACATATCATGTTGTCTTACCTCTCCCCTCTTCCCTATCTCTACCCCTATATGACATAAGTACAATACCAATGTCACAATAAGGATACATTCGCTCCTTACTCTCTCTTATCGACTATCCCTCCTCCATTTTCATTGGTATTTCTATCAAGACTGGAAAGCTGAATCTCTCAAAGAACTTGGAATGATGATCATTAGCACGATTTAATTGAGAGATCTTATTTGAGGACATTCATAATGAAGTACAATCTCTCTCGTCTATCCAGACTTATTCTGAGTTTACAGAGTTATATTTAGTGTAAAACTCAGGTCATATCTCATTCAATATAGGAGTGGATACACTTAGATCCATGGGGTTAGATCAATGTTAATGAATGAATTTATCGCTTTTCATCCTCATAATTTAACATGAATAACAATTAACAAGTGGTATATGGGACTAGGCCATGGACATGGTAGTCATACACCAGACAGGAATAGAGCATCACCTCAATGGAAGAATAAGGAATGTATGATATGACAAGAACTGATGTCTCATCTTGATCAGCCCATCTCTATCAAACTCAAAATCTACTTTAGTCTATCACGTCATCTCCCCCTTAGATCAAGGGTCATCTCTTTAAGATTTGCAAATCAATTATCTGTACCAGGTTATAAGCACAGATGTCCACATGGTCAGGGAATCACTATCCACAAGAACGTCTTAAACTCTTCTGTTATGCTATAGTCACATATATATATGACTAGCCACTCAAACTCTTTCCAAAAATATCACTCCTAGATTCCTCTTGTCACTATGGAACTTTCCCTCTATGTTTGCTACTCTTAATGGCATACATAACCACTTCCCACAACTCTTACAATCTAACCTCTTCTTTTACCTGCTAACACTCAACTTCTATGCTCTCATAAACTCATTTGTATGAGACTTAGACTATAAGGGAAAAACTCATCATCATCTATCTATACGTCCTAATCAACTTAGTTGCTCGGGATGATAAGGAATGCTTACCTCAGCCTACTCCACATTGACAACACAAATAAAATATCTACATTCTTATAGCATTCGTAAGTTAGGGCTTCATACATCTTTACATAATCATGGGTACACATATCAAGTCTCTTCTTATCTATTGAGCTATCCTTGTTTCACTCGTCTTACCTAAGGGGAACTTGTATTCTTCCCATAGCATCACTTCCTCACATATCAACATCTTCATCTTGAACATACACTAGGGAAAGTCTCTTAGAGCAAATCTCCAACTAAGACTATTACTCTCACAATGTTGTCTCTTCTTCCATTCTTCTCCTCAAAATTCAAGCTTAGGGTCTACCACTAACATGTGCATCTATCACATACCTCTCTAATATCACACCAATTTACCGTTACTAGGTAAAAATATGGGGAATATAAGCCCATTAAAATCTCATAGCGAGTATTTAATCATGCATTCCCTTTCTCACAGCTTAATACCACTCACATATACATTATACCTCCTTACCTGACTAAGCTCATAACTCAATGAGTCTTATGAACTCTTACTAAAAAAATTATTGGTCTAATTTAGATCTATCACATTGAAAACAATCTTTCCCCTATTCAATATCCACACTTCACCCTCAATAGTATGGATACTACAACACATCGACATAAATTCCCTTCTACCTTGAGCATGCTCTATCACATTCTAAAAATAACTCTTTCTCTACACCTCATCATGAAAAATCAAGGGGTACTTACTGCTCTTTCATCAAAACTTATGGTAATCGACTCATCACCTTATTACTTACCTAATAGATAACAACTCTAGTCACATATCTCAATCAGCTATCACTCTCACTATCTCATCCTTTCCTTTATCAGCTCTTCTTGGAAGTATGATCTCAATTGCGTAACGCATAACATATGAATTAAAAGAGAGTTTTTATAGAGTTTAACTCTATCGCATGAATTGAAATAAGAAAGAAGTGTCATAATTCCTAATATCCTATAGCCTCCTGCTTATAAAGTGTGGGGCACAACATATCCATAAATAAGACTCTACTAGAAACGGCTTCATAGACTCCTTAGGACACTTGAACTTATGCTCTGATACCAAGTTTGTCATGCCTTGGGAGGGTACCCTAGACGTAGCCGGCACTCAGAGATACTGCTTGTCCCCAAGCAAACCACTTGTCCTCATCACATTCATTCATTCATATATTCTACTAATTAGCAGAAGACATAATAAAGTAAATTGGCACATCTCATCTAATCTTAAAATAATATTATAAATGGAAAGGCTAGTAGAAAGAAACTAGCTCAACAAGTCTTAACATCAATATTCGACTCTAGTCTATGAAGCCTCTATCACTATCAAGTGGTGCCCATGACAGATCCATGGCTACCTCAATCAAAATAAAGCTAATAATTATCTAACACTAAAGCAAGATGAAATAAATATAATGAATCCTCCGAAGAAAGGAAGGCTCACCAATCAGCTGAACATCTCAAATCCTCAACGATGCACTTGTTGATGATCTCCAAATCTTATATCTACATCATCAAATGATGCAATTCCAGAGAACGATGTTAGTACATGGAATGTGTTGGTATGTAAAATAGTTGAATGAAACCTAAACAAGTAGAATAATATAGAAACAACAATCAACATCAAGGATAATAAAAATCATCATGTCAAATGTCTATCTAAAGCAAGAACAAAGAGTAAACAAGTGTCCCATCAACCAATTAACTCATCAATCAAATCTGACTCATCTTAGAAGGACTCATCTCATCTCAGTTCATCTCATCTCATCTCGACTCAGATTACTCAGTTTGGGAACTTTTTGGGAGTTTCTCTTAACTGATAACAACCACTTATGAGCTAGAGGTTGTACAACAATCACGCTGATGTTTCCATAGCTGTCCCATACTTGCCAAGTAAGGGACAAATATGATTCACAAGGAATCTGAACTCAGCTATCCTTCATTGATTTCAGGGATGTAAACTCGAGAGGGGACCATGAGATGTAATGGTTCAGTCCTCTCCTACGCTGGGCCAACGTAGGTAATGAGTGAAAGTAAGACTCACTCTTAGTCATTTTTGTGCTTAATACCCCTCCCAAGACTCAATGCTTATAAGACTCCTCGTCACCATCTCAAGCAGCCTCATGGAGGCACTCATCATCTCAATTAGTCTCATGGAGACTCTCATCATCTCAATTAGTCTCATGGAGACTCTCATCATCTCATTAACTCAAACT
>DF359902.1:29831-57091 GCA_000787875.1 Solanum virginianum
TGAGGACTACAAGAGAGGCCAAGTTCGGACTGATTAATCGATTTTAGTATAAGTTGGGGTGAAGAATTGAATAAATAATTATAAAAAGTATATCAAAATGGATGGATTATAAATTAGTTGGCAAATTCGTGGCATGGGTGAGTATAAATTGACAAATTGAGGGGTAAACATGATCTCTAATGGGCTGGTATTTTAGTTGACCACATTTAGCCTAAAATGAGGATTTTAACACAAGATCGATAAGATGTGATTATAGATTGACCGAAGGAAGTCTTATGGATTGCTTGAGGTCACAAGTTTGGTACTTCTACACGAGTACTGTGAGTAGTAATCTTAACCCCAATTAGTGTTTTATAAGTTTCATGATTTTTACATGATTTATAAGTGAATTGTTACCGAATTATTTGAATTTGCATATGGGACAAGTCCTTTACTTGATTTGATACCGAAATAGCTATTTGAAATGATCTTATTTTTACAAGACAAGTATATTGATAAATGAGATTATTATCGTTATTTAAATAATTTTTGGGCATTTACTTGAAATATAAGTACTTTTACATGTGTTTTTTCATTAAAGCTTTGACATGATATGATTACAAGATTTACATGCTTTGTACTAATTTGGAAAAGTTTACATGGTAAAAAGATAAGTTTTCAATGGTAGTAGTCTTTGATGAATCTCGTAGCTAACGACGGGTTCATTAGACCTAGTGCACCTTGTATTACCGATTACAGATAGAGCGCTCGCTATTGGGAAGGTAGAACTAGCATATCATTACCGATATCCCTCGAGGAGGGATTTACCAATAAAAGTTACAAGTTATCTTTTATTCTTTTAAGAAGATAGACATACCGACTACCGATTACATGATTCATTCTTGGAAACCTCCCGAATATATGTATATGATTCGATATGAAAGTGTTTACTGAGTTTATTCCTGAATAACTAAGTTGAATTACTTGTATGAGACAAGAAAATGGATTTTAACTATTGAATCTTGAAAGAGCATTTGTTAGATGATTTTGATTATTATACTACCATATTTTCTGACTTTTCCCTTATTAAAATGGTTATGCTTATTATTATTACTCACTGAGCTAGTATCTCACTCCCAGCTATATTTCTTTACAGAGAATACAGGTGATTTTGGCAAGGATTTAGTTAGTTAAAGGTAGCACGTTGATTCTATGGTAAGCCCCGCTCTTGCTCATGTGGGAACCAAGCTTACTTTGTTATGCACCTTTTTTCTTCTTGAAATTCATAGACAGTGGCTCTATAGTCATTTCCTTATTTAGAGTCATGGGTATTCTTTTTTGTTTATTCTTGATATGTGACTGAGTTAAGTTTATTCCTATTATTGGAGACAAGTTGGTATTATTGTGTTGAGATTAGATTGGTAATCGATATAGTGACTTGATTGGATTATTTGATTGTTGTGCTGTTGGATTTTGAGACAGGTAAAATTTTGGATATGCCTAAAAACAGGGGAAACTCTACCTAATTTTCAGCAGAATTCTAGTAAGGCTTGCTTTGGGATCCTTTTCCTTAGCATCAGTCATGATCCTAAATTGGGTCTTGACAAAGTTCGTATCAGAGGCTAGGTTATTCGTATGACAATGGAGCATACATTAGTAGTAGAATCTCAATTATAGTTATGTATCCAGCCATTTCTATTATCGTGATTCTGCAAGGATGTGATAGGATATTTCTTGTCTTTCCTTCTTATTCATACTTATATGTATCATGTTTAGGGAAATTAGAATCTAACAGTATTTGTTTTGTTTATCAGATGGCTCGAACGTGATTATCTAATGATAGGTGTTCCTTAAGCACCAAATGACACCTCTACTAGGCTTCTAACTTCCTCAACTAGGGGAAGGGGTGGGGCTCGTAGAGCTGGTTGAGGTAGGGGTCATAGTGCCACCACCAATAATCATAACGCCACTTTGAGGACTACAAGAGAGGCCACTCCTGAAATGAGTGCAACTCCACCTCCTCTATCACAAGATGATGCCATTACAGTAGCACTGACCTCCATGCAGAGTGTTATAGATGGGTTGGTTGACCGAATGGACAGACAACAGGAATAGGTCAGCATACTATTGTATGTGCATAGACTCAGGTACCATCTCAGACGCCCTTACAGACTTATGCTTTTGGGAATAAAGAGGTATCATTGCAGAAATTCTTAAAGTTAAAATCACCAAAGTTCACAGGTTTTGAAAATTCAGCTGATCCTCAAAGTTTCTTAGATGGAACCTTCAAGGCGTTGTAGGCGCTAGGATGTTCTAGTGAGAGAGCTGTGGAACTTGCAGCATACAAACTAGAGGATATGGCTAGCACATGGTATGAAATCTTATTGCTAGGTCGGCCTATAGGAGCAGCACCACTAAAATGGGATGAGTTCACTAAATTATTCATGGTTCACTTCCTTCCTGAAAGTCAGAGGCAGAAATATGCAAGTCAGTTTGAGAGATTAGTACAGACTTCGGATATGGATGAGTCAACCTATAACACCAAATTTTGTAAATTAGCCAGATATGTTCCTTGCTTAGTACCAACTGAAGAAGCCAGAGTTCAAAGATTTATCAATGGTTTGGTTGCTCGTCTATACACTGCGGTAGCCCCAAATATGAAGAAGTTGACATATTCAGAGGCAGTTGATTTAGCAAGAAAGATTGAAGACAAGGGTCGTGAGGAACGTGCAGCCTTTGATGCCCGAAAGAAGGCCAAGATAGAGGGATCTTTTGGCAGTAACTATAGTGCAAATCGCAAGGTAGGAGGTCAGGGAAGGCAACATCAGGCCTCTCAGGCAGGGATAGATACAGTTTCACAATCCACATACAGATCACATCAGGGATAGGGTGTTTAGGGACAACCATCATCACAGGGACATCGATATTCTGGTTAAGTGTATGCCATTACTCCACCCTGTCAGATTTATGGTAGATCACATGCAGGCCAGTGTTATGTTTTAATTGGAGGGTGCTTTTGATGTGGTCAGTTAGTGCATTACCTTAGAGATTGCCCTTTACCTTCGAAAAACTCAAACCAGAACTCCACTAGATGACTGCACCTACTCAGACTACTCGTAATGCTTCAAGTACTACTAGCACAGGAAATAGAGGTCGAGGTATTGGAGATTGTGTTGCTTAGAATCAAGGACAGGGAAATGTGGGTAGAGGCCAGTCAAGAGTTTTTGCACTTACTAGATAAGATGTTCAGGGCTCCAATACAGTGGTTACATGTATTATTTCAGTTTGTTCATTTGATGCACATGCTTTGATTGATCCAGGATCTACCCACTCCTATATGTCCTTGTACTTTGAGGTTTGCTCAACAGCCAGAGATGCTGAATCATCCTTTCCTTATTTTACTCCTGTGGGAGATTCTCTGTTAGTTGAATATGTGTATCGTGATTATCAGATTAGAGTTGAGGGTAGAAACACTCTAGCTAACTTAATGAACTTGACATTATTGACTTTGATGTGTTGATGGGTATGGATTGGTTATCTCCTTGCTATGCTACAGTAGATTGTATGCAAAAATCGTCAGATTTGAGATGCCAAATAAGCCTATATTTATACTAAAAGGAGGTCAAGTCCCAGAGGTTATTAAATTATATCTCTTCTTAAGGCTCAAAAATTACTTAGTAAAGGCTGCATGGGTCTCTTAGTTATGGTAAGGGACACTAAAGAAGAAACTCTTAGCTTGGAAAAGATACCAGTGGCAAATGAATTTCCTGATGCATTCCCTGAGGATTAGCCAGGATTACCTCTTGTACGAGAAATAGACTTTGGTCTTGATTTGGCTCTTGACACATTGTCAATATCTATACCTCTATATCTCATGGTACCAGTAGAGTTGAAGGAGCTAAAGCAACAATTGCAGGATTTGCTCCATAAGAGCTTTATTCGACCTAGTATATCCCCATGGGGTGTACCAGTATTGTTTGTAAAGAAGAAAGATGGGACTTTGAGAATGTGCATCGACTACAGGCAATTGAATAAGGTAACAATACGTAATAAGTATCTTTTACCTCGTATAGAGGATCTTTTTGATTTATTGCAGAGAGCTGCCTACTTTTCATAAATAGATCTCTCATTCGGTTATCATCAACTTTGGATTAGGGAGAAAGATATTTCTAAGACAGCATTCAGAACTCGATATGGGCACTATGAGTTTCTTATGATTCCTTTTGGACTAACCAATGCTCCAGCTGCATTCATGGACTTTATGAATAGGGTGTTTAGGCCCTTCTTGGACAAGTTTGTGATAGTGTTTATTGATGATATTTTGATATATTCCCATAGCCAAGAAGAACACAAGAATCATCTGACAACTTTATTACAAACATTGCTAGAACACAAGCTATATGCTAAGTTATCAAAGTGTGAATTTTGGTTAGACTCAATAGCATTTCTGGGGCATGTTGTATCTAAAGATGGAATTATAATAGATTATAGAAAGGTAAAAGCCATGCAAAAATGGCCTAGACCTACCGCACCCATAGAGATTCATAGCTTTTTAGGTTTGGCAAGTTATTATAGGTGTTTTGTGTAAGCCATGCAAAAATGGCCTATACCTACCCCATATACAGAAATTCGCAGCTTTTTAGGTTTGGCAAGTTATGTTAGGCATTTTGTACAGGATTTTTCCAGAATAGCAGCCCCTTTGACCAAGCTAACACAGAAAAAGGTGAAGTTTCAGTGGACAGATGAATGTGAACAGAGCTTTGAAAAGTCAAAAGATGTTTGACAATAGCACTAATATTAGCCTTACCATCAGGTTTCGGAGGATTAACGGTATATTATGATGCTTTTAGGGTGGGCTTAGGATGTGTTCTTATGCAAAATAGTCGTGTTATCACCTATGCTTCAAGACAGTTGAAGAAGCACGAGTAGAACTATCCTACACATGATTTGGAGATGGCTGTTGTTATATTTGCTGTTAAAATTTGAAGGCATTATCTATATGGTGAAACTTGTGAGATATATACTGACCATAAGAGCTTAAAGTATATTTTTCAGCAAAGAGATCTCAACCTTCAATAACGACGGTGGATGGAGTTACTGAAGGATTATGATTGCATATTCTATATCATCTTGGAAAAGTCAATGTTGTCGCCGATGCACTGAGCAGAAAATGTATAGGCAGTTTAGTGTATATAGCTCCTGAAAAGAGGTAATTAATGAAAGATATACAAAAACCTGAGGATGCAGGTATCAAGCTTGGTGTGGGAAATTCAGAGACATTGCTAGCTTATGTGCAAGCCAGATCTTCATTAGCAGAGCGCATAAAAGCAACTCAATATGAAGATGAGCAACTTTGTAAATATCGAGATGAAGCTATAGAGGGTAAAAGTAAGAGAAGTGATTATCGATGGTAATGGTATGCTTCGATGGGGTAATCGATTATGTGTACCAAACATAAATGGGCTAAGGCGAGTCATTATCGAGGAAGCTCATTATTACCGAGTGAATTGAATTTGCATATGGGATAAGTCCTTTACTTGATTTGATACCGAAATAGCTATGTGAGATGATCTTACTTTTACAAGATATACTATACACCCTGGTTGCACAAAAATGTACCATGATCTGAAACAGTTGTATTGGTGGGAAGGTATGAAGAAAGATGTTTCTAACTTTGTTTCTAGTTGTTTTACATATCAATAGGTTAAAGCTGAGCATCAGCGACCCGCTGGATTACTATAAGAGATCCAGATTCTTGAGTGGAAATGGGAAAGAGTTACTATCGATTTTGTAGTTGGTCTACCATGAACCCTCAGAGGTTATTACTCTATATGGGTGATTGTAGATCGATTAAAAAAATTAGCACACTTCTACCAGTAAAGACTACTTTTAGTGGAGTGAGATATGCCCAGATATTTATGAATAAAATTGTTCGACTTTATGGAGTCCCAATATCCATCATCTCTGACAGAGGATCACAATTCACTTTAAGCTTTTGGAGATCTTTTTAAGAAGCACTAGGTACAAGAGTATATCTCAGTACTGCATTTCACCCATAGACGGATGGGCAGTCAGAGTGTATTATACAAATCCTAGAGGATATGTTGAGTACTTGCATTCTTGATTTTGGAGGTACTTGGGATACCTACTTGTCGTTAGCTGAATTCGTTTACAACAATAGCTTCCAGTCTAGCATTCAGATGGCACCATATGAAGCCTTGTATGGTAGGCAATATCATTCTCCTATAGGGTGGTTCGAGGTTGGAGAGGCTAAGGTATTAAGACCAGACTTGGTTCATGAAGCCATAGACAAGGTCCAATTAATCAGAAAGAGGTTGATCATCGCTTAAAGCAGACAAAAGTCATATGCAGATAAGAGGAGAAGAGATTTAGTGTTTGCAGTTAGGGATAAAGCTTTCCTGCGAGTCTCTCCAATAAAAGGTGTAATGCGACTTGGTAAGAGAGGTAAGTTTAGCCCGAGGTATATAGGACCATATAAGATACTTTACCGAATAGGAGGAGTGGCATATCGTTTGGCAATACCTCATGAGATGTCCTTTATCCATCCAGTGTTTTATATCTCTATGCTAAGGAAATATGTACCAGATTCCTCTCACATACTTGAGACACTGACTATACTGATCGATGAGAATCAAACATATGAAGAGGAACCAATGGCTATTATTGATAAATAAGTAAGAAGGTTACGTTCAAAGAAAATTGTATCTATAAAAGTCTTATGGAGAAACCATAACATTGAGGAAGCTGCTTAGGAGTCGGAAGATGATATGTAAATCAAATATCCCCACTAGTTTCAGTCTAAAGGTACGTACTTGCTGAAATTCAGGGACCAAATTTCTTAAGTTGGGGAGAATGTAGCACCCATAGTTAGTAAAGGATATATTTGGTCATGACTTATTATTATTTTTATGTTGAAAAAAGAAGTAAATAAATAAAAGAATGAAATCAATTCCTTTTGAAAATAGTAAATGGGCTAAAAGCCCAAAAGGCTATAAGCAGCAATGTTGCCATTCCCACTTATGAAGCAAAGCAAAAAAAAAAGAAAAAGGAAAAAAGCTCCAGGGAACGGGAAAAAAAATCCAAGGAAAATGCCAGCAATTTTTGAGAAATTGAAGTGTACTATTATCTGTCTCCCTCACCACAAGAGTTTAAACCATGAGGTAATCTCGTCCTCCTACTTCTATCTCTATTAGTAGCAAATATAGGGTATTTCAGTAGGTTTTTGAATTTAATTTGAAGACTATGGGTATAGCAATTGGAGAAGAACATTTAAGAGTTATTTACAGCAAAAGCTCAGTAAGATGTTGTGGAAAAAGAATGTAATTATCATGGATAGCAATTTATTCTAGTTCGGACTGATTAATCAATTTTAGTATAAGTTGTGGTGAAAATTGAATAATTAATTATAAAAAGTATATCAAAACAGATGGATTATGAATTAGTTGGCAAATTCATGGCATGGGTGGGTATAAAATTGACGAATTGAGGGGTAAACATGATTTCTAATAGCAAATTCGTGGCATGGGTGAGTATAAATTGACAAATTGAGGGGTAAACATGATCTCTAATGGGCTGGTATTTTAGTTGACCACATTTAGCCTAAAATGAGGATTTTAACACAAGATCGATAAGATGTAATTATAGATTGACCGAAGGAAGTCTTATGGATTGCTTGAGGTCACAAGTTTGGTACTTCTACACGAGTATTGTGAGTATAATCTTAACCACAATTTGTGCTTTATAGTTTCATGATATTTACATGATTTATAAGTGAATTGTTACCAAATGATTTGAATTTGCATATGGGATAAGTCCTTTACTTGATTTGATACCGAAATAGCTATGTGAGATGATCTTACTTTTACAAGGCAAGTATATTGATAAATGAGATTATTACCGTTATTTAAATAATTTTTGGGCATTTACTTGAGATATTAGTACTTTTACATGTGTTTTTTTCCATTAAAGTTTTGACATGATATGATTACAAGATTTATAATTTTTGTACTACTCTGGAAAAGTTTACATGATTTATAAAGATAAGTTTTCAATGGGAGTAGACCTTGATGAATCCCGTAGCTAACGGCGGGTTCATTAGACCTGGTGCACCTTGTATTACCGATTACAGATAAAGCCATTGCTAGTGGGAAGGTAGAACTAGCATACCGTTACCAATATCCCTCGAGGAGGGATTTACCGATATGAAAGTTACAAGTTATCGTCTATTCTTTTAAGAAGATAGACATATCAATTACCGATTACATGATTCATTCTTGGAAACTTCCTGAATATATGTATATGATTCGATACGAAAGTGTTTACCGAGTTTATTTCTGAATTGCTAAGTTGAATTACTTATATGAGACAAAAAGATGGATTTTAACTATTGAATCTTGAAAGAGCATTTATTAGATGATTTTGATGATTATACTAGCATATTTTCTGACTTGTCCCTTATTAAAACAATTGTAGTTATTATTATTACTTACTGAGCTAGCGTCTCACTCCCCGCTATATTTCTTTACAGAGAATACAGGTGATTTTGACAAGGATTTAGTTAGCTAAAGGTAGCACGTTGATTCCATGGTGAGCCCCGCTCTTGTTCGTGTGGGAACCAAGCTTACTTTCTTATGAACCTTTTTTTTTCTTGAAATTCTTAGACAGTTGCTCTATAGTCATTTCCTTATTTAGAGTCATGGGTATTCTTTTTTTATTCTTGATATGTTACTGAGTTAAGTTTATTCCTATTGTTGGAGACAAGTTGGTATTATTGTGTTGAGATTAGATTAGTAATCGATATAGTGACTTGATTGGATTATTTGGTTGTTGTGCTGTTGGATTTTAAGACAGGTAAAATTTTGGATATGCCTAAAAACAGGGAAAACTCTGCCCGATTTTCTGCAGAATTCTAGTAAGGCTTGCTTTGAGATCCTTCCCCTTAGTGCCGGTCATGATCCTAAATTGGGTCTTGACAATAAGATTTGTATGATCAATATTATAAATTTTTGACTTTCTTTGATTCGACACATATGAACTGATATTTTCTATGTCTAATATGTTTTGAGTTGTCATTATTACTATTTTATAAATTATGTTTAAAAATTATTTAATTTTTTCATATTATCTTTATTTATTTACTTATTTATTTATTCTATGTTTATTTGTTCATTAGCATGATTTTATTAGTATTCTAATTTTTAAATTAAAGTTGAATTAATTATTGAATAAAATTATAAACTTACAGTTTTTCCTTTAAAATCGTCTTTATATAAGTTATGTAGTAATTTGACATAAAAGTATTTCGTCAAATTTTTTATTATAAAGTTAGAACTTATGTTAAATTTTTAGTTTCATTTGTTTTAGTAGTATTGACTTGATATTTCACATTACAATCCATTTTTTTAGTTAGATTTGATAGATTACCCTTTTGTCAAATGTTTTAATAATTTTACTATGAAAATATATTTATAATATTAATATTTTTGTGAAATGTATGTCATATAAATCTTGTATTTTTAGTTTTTATAATAATTTAATTAAAATATACTAATTTGTAAAATATAAATTAAGTTTTTTATTATATTAGTTAAGCACATATGTTTACTAATTAATATAGTTTGAATATATATATATCTTAAATATTTAATATTATCTATAAATATCCTTATTTGTATGATATAAATTTTAAAGTTTAGATAATTAATTGTTATTTTTAAATTTAATATAATCTTGTAATTGCACTTGTAAAACCAAACAACAGACTTATAATTACATTGTAATTACACTGTGACAAATAAACAGGTCACAATAATTATTAGACTGATATTTACTATCTTGGTAATTACACTAATTCAATTACTAGGTGGCTTTCCAAATTTGTATGTTAAAATGTAGGCGGAATACATAGATAAGCCCTTGAACTTGGTTGGTTTTTCCTCTTAGGCACCTACTCTATGTTGTCTTTCTATTGAACCCCTGAACTATCCATAATGTGTATCTTTTAAACATTTATCACTGACATGGCATAAAACATGTTATTACATTTGAAGAGCGTGTTAAAAGACTTTAAGGAGGCTGATGTGGAATCCATTTTGGGATATAATGGTCTTCTTCCCATTTTTTAACCCTAATTTTCCTCTCTTTCTCTTATTTCTCTTCTCTTTTCTTTTCCTTCTCTTTTCTTTCTCTTCTTCCTTATAACTATTCACATACTTTCAATGATTTTTTCCTCTTCTTTCATTGCACGATGCTGCTCATCAAGTCAATCTCGAAGTTATCTTATTCATTGATTCCTTCTTCTTCAACTACAAATGTAATCTGTCACTGTGAGGTGGTTGTGGAAATGAAGACATCATGGACGCAATCCAGCATTGGACGTAGTTTCCTTGGTTATAAAATCTTGTAGATCATTAATTTTTTTGTTCAATACATTAAAGACTTCTTTTTTCTGTAATTTATTTTTTAAATTTTGTAGTCGTGAGGTGAATGCGGATATTTTTGATGGTACGATGATGAAATATCGGCTCAAGCTAAGAGGGTGATATGGGGTTTTCTAAATCAAGTCAGAACATATGAACTAGACAGTAATCGATCAAGAAAATATCGAATTATGTTTATTGTTGTAGAGGTGATATTGGCTATTTGCATCTATTTACAAAAGTGACCAAATGTGTGTATGTTGCAATATGTATGTTGGATTGTAGTCTACTTTATGAGGGTAATTTTGACTCTTTTGTCTTTGCAATTGTAATTGCCTTTATTTGTAATTTTGTTGTACTCATTTTGATTGAAGAAATGAAGACAATTTATGTGTATTTCTTTTATTTTCTTATTTATAGGTTTAAACCACTTAAACACAATTTACTTCTACACAAAATGAAGTAGAGCATGATTATAACTGCTTCTGACGTTATCCATGAGAGGGAGAGTTATGTCTTCAAAAGTTTAATGTTACTACTCTAGGGAGTGTGATTTGAGGTCTTGTAGACCATAAATAGAATTGAGTCATGCTAGAGCTAGACGGACGATGGTGGAAAAGAAGAGACCAGATATAAGAGTAGTGGTTGATTGAGGCTTGTAGTTAGAGTTAAGTATATATTAGGTAAGTAATAGGGTAATAAGTCAATTTCCATAAGTTTTGACAAAGGAGTAGTAAGTACTATTTGATTTTTTTCATGATGAGGTATAGAGAAAGAGTTATTGTTAGGATGAGTTAAAAGTGTGCTCAAACTAGAAAGAAGTTTATATTGATGTGTTATAGTATTTGTATTAGTAAGGGTAGGGGAACATAGTACTTTTGGGGTTATAAATCTACACTAGGCTTATGATTCTGAAGTGAGAGCCCCATGAAATTCATAGAGTTATGAGCTTAGCCAAACAAGGAAGTACAATGAATTGGTGAATGGTACATGAGTTGTAAAGTGAAGATGTGCTGATCGATTATTGGTTATGAGATTTTAGTGGGATTCTGTTCCCAATTTTTACCAAGTAGTTATAAGTTGGTACAATATGAGGGAAGTGTGTGATGCATATGTTAGCACTAGACTCTAATCTTGAAATTGTGAGGAACATTGTGAAGAACGAGATGGCATAATGATTGTGATAGTCTTAGTTGGAGGTTTGCTCTAAGAGACTTGCCATATTGTATGTTCGAGATTAAGGTGTTGTCTTGGAAGGATCGTGATGCTATAAGTGTGGTGTAGTCGCCCCTTAGATGGAAATAGTGAATCGGGGATAAATCAATGTATAAGAAGAGGTTAGATTAGGGGTGTCAAATGGGCGAGTTAGTTTGAAATTTGGAATGTTAAAATGGGTTCAAATAGAGATTGGATTGAGTTATGACCCATTCAAATTTACTTTGTGCTCAAATGGGCTAAAATATGGATTGGGTCAAGATCCGCCCAATTGACCCACTCAATCTCAATTATTTTAACATATTATTATTACATTTTATAACGACAAATTGAATTTCAACTTAAAAAATAAAAATAAAAAGTTACAAATAGATAGATAGATAAATCGAAGAAAACGTATATTATATCAGTGCAAGTAAAGAGCCTTAGAACAGGTTGAAATTGGAGATTAAATTGGGCTCAATTGAAGATTCTTTCAAAATGGGTTAAGGCTTGAATGAGTTAAGATTAAACCCAATTCAAATTATCTTAAGCCCAACCTATAAAATTTGGGGCAGGTTGGATGGGTTATTTATATTTGGGCTTATTTTGACACCCTTAATTAGATCATAAGAGTTGTAGAAAGCGGCAATGTATGCCAATAAGAGAAGCAAGTATAACAATATGCCCATAGAGATAAAAGGAAGCTAAGAGTGGTATCTCAGAAGAAAGTCTTAGTAATGATTTTATATATTGGAGTATAGCATAACAAGAGAGTTTAAGATGTTATTGGGAATAGTGATGCCTTGATCGTGTGGAGAGTTGTACTTAGAGCTCAGTAAGGATAATCAATTTGCAAACTTAGAGAGATGGCCTTTGAGCTAAGAGGAAGATAATGAGGTAATAAACTAAGTGGTTCTTAAGCTTTTGATAGTGATACGTTGAATAGGATGAGCCTTGAAAGACGAGGGAGATCATATTATGTCATGAATGTTCTCAGATTAGAGTTTTTTATTTAATCATGCTAATAATCTTTTGCTATAAGCCCTTCTAAGGATCCTCTTTCCAGTCTTGATAGTAATGTTGATAATAGTAGATAAGTGATAGTTGATGGAAAAGAGTAAGTTTTCTTAATTCTAATAGGAATGTTGTAGTGATTCTATTTAAGGTTATAGATGTGAAGGAGGAGCAAGATGAAATCTCAATGTGTGCAATAGATAGGTAAGAGAACATAGGTGTATCTCTTTGTAAGAGTTAATGTAATTGTAGGCGTAGATATGCTATGGTAGGCTTCAAGATTATTAAGTGATGTTGACCTCAAAGGAAAATAAACTGGTTATAATGATAGTCTTGAATGTGTGATTGTCCTAATGTAAGTGATTGTAGTAGGGTATTCGTGACCTCTGGGTGAGGATTTCGAATATGAGTATTAGAGTGGTGAGAAAGTGTAACATCCTCTAAGTGAAAGTCCTTACAAATGTATAGGGTAGAACCTAGCGGGTTAAGTTTGCATAAGTGTGGTCATCTTATGGGTAATACATTGTGACTTTGAGTTCAACTTGAAACTTGATAAGAGTATGCCACAGGCTTAGGCTTTGATGAGAGATATAGGCTTAAATTAATGAAGTGTGTGGTACACTAGGAGGAGAGCATGGTCAAGGAGAGTCACCAAGCTTGAAAGCTATCAGTCCTATGTCTTGATATGAAATGGTCCTACTCTGTATTGGACAAATGAGTTTCTCTTGAAGTCATGAGGAAAGTTATAAGCATTTGATATTATAACCCTTTTCTCATCTCTGATAAGATGTCTTCTAGTAAGGGAGTTCCCTATCTGCGAGTTGATGTGTTTATTCTTGAGTTCAAAGGTTGATCATCTAGAAGTTTGAATGATTCAATTGATTGAGTTTTGATGTTCCATTTATTCCCTCAATGATGAAGTTGAAGATAATGTTCCTATTCTTGATCTAAAATGATATGTGCATCCTTGAGTTTGAATAGATAATTGTCTAGAGAGTTTGATTAGTTGATTGGATGAGTTATTGAGCCTTGATTGTTATTTCTGCCTTGAGTCCATCTCTAGTTACCCATCATTTGAGGACGAAGCCTATTGAGCTATTTCTTGATTGTTGATGTCTTCCACTGTTAGATTGTGATTGAATGAATGTGATGAGGCCAAGTGGTTTGCTTGGGAGCTAGCAATGGTATCCGAACTCCCCTCTTATGTGTATGGGATTATACCAAGTGATTCTAACTTTAAATATCGGTATTAAATCATATTTTATAGTGGAATGATAGATTTGAGATGAATTAAGGTCACAAAATCCCTTAGCACAAAGTTGAGATGAAACCTTCCTTACCGATTGAGTTTTGATATGAACTTCTATGAACTTAGGTGATCTAATATTTCAAAGTTGTGAATATATTTTAAGGTCCTTTTCTAAGTATTTAAAAAGTATTGGATGTGGTTTGATGTCATAAAGGACACCTAAGGCCAAGTCAAGTTCAAAACTTTTTCATCGGCTAAGTTTTGGTATGAGTTCATAGAAGGGTCAACTTCAAATGGTCATATCTCTCAACACATAATGGCCCATAATATATCAAATTAAATATCTTTGAATTAGATTTTCAACACATTCAGTTTTGCCTTAATCAGAGTTTGGAGTGAAAGGTTATAACTGTTATACTGAAACGTGTCTGGACAGTCAAATTCGATATAATATTCTAGAAAGGGTGACCAAGGGTCTCCATTCGGTACACCGCCGAATAGTTCGATGATGGGACCCTTAGACCATCGTTTTGGCTACTGAAACTCATCAAAAGGTCATTTGTTTTTTTCAATTTCATGCTTATTTGACTTTCTCAAAAGGTTATTTGACCTTTTATCCCTAATTAACTTCCCTAAACCTATCATATAGCCTAATAATCTTCTATTAACACATAAACCCCTAAAAAAATTAGATTTCTACATTAAAGATTCTCCTAAAGAAGAGGCTAGCGTTCTTCATCTTCAAGTGCAAACTAGGTTTTGTCAAGGGATTTTTCTCTTCTAGGTATGTAAGACTAACCTAAAGTATGGAATTGTTCTTCTATGTGCCCCCTTGATTGAGATAAATTGAAAGGTGAAGGTATTGAGTCTACACGAGTTCTTTCTTGAAATATTCCTGATGAAAAATCTATTCTTATACATCTTTGCATAACTGGTTATTTTTATGAGCTTGTTTTTTTAAAAAGTATGTTTTAAGCCTTCTGTTTTCTAAATCCCTATATTTGATTTGTGTATACATACATGAATGAATCTAGGAATAGAGTCTAGAGCCTTGATTTGAGAATTTTGACTGTGATTGTGATGTGAGCATGATGATAGGTTGATGGAACTTGATGGTTTGTGAGTCTTCAAGATTTGAACTCTAAAGATTAGTAAAAATTTAAAGTCCTCCAATATGATTGCGTAATTCACTCTTTAAATATATGATTGAGAGTTGATTGGATGGTTGATAGGCTGAAAGGCTCAATTGTTACAGAATTGATGGATTGATAAAAGACTTATAAAACTCACTAATTAGATTGATTGAGATTAATTGTTTTATGAGCATTGAGTCTTAGGAGGAGTATCAAGCATTGAATCAAGTTAGATTAAGTCCAACTCAAACTCAATAACTACGTCGCGAAACATAGGAGTGGATTGAATTCGTTAAAGTTTGAATGTTTCTCTATTTTTATTGTCCTGAAATAGTAGGATTTGATTGATTAATGGATCCATTATTGGTTGATTCATCCTTAACCCTTGTAAGGTATTGGATAGTTGTGGCACTAACAACGAGATTGTTGTACAATCACTGGCTCATAAGTGATTATTGTCGGATAAGAGAAACTCCCAATAGGACATGATAGTACTCTAATTAGATTTGATTGGATTGAATTAGATTGGATTGAATGTGATTGGTCTCTGTCTAAACCATATTATTTTACTTGACCTATGAAATCCTCGTTGAGTTCCTTATCTTTCTGAGCCAAGTCTCTTGAGTTGAGTTAATGGTCGAGTTGAGTCCCTTGAGTTGAGGATCTATGATTGTGTTTTTTTTCCTTCCAACCATTTTACATACTCGTACACTCCACATACTGACGTCCATTTGAAATGCATCATTTTATGATGCAGAGACATTTATTAGGGATCTTCAATAGGTGCATTCTTAAGGATCTATTCGCATTCAGCTAATTGGTGAGACCTCCTTGCTTTCAGAGGATTTTCATATTACTATTATCTAGCTATTAGAGTTTAGATTTATTTTATTTTATTTGAGGTAGCTATAAACATGTCATTAGTACCACCTAGATAGTAGTTATAGAGGTTTTATAGACTAGATTGTGAGTTATTGATTTGATAGAGTTTTTGCTAGCTTCTTTCTTACTAGTCTTGTGATTGGAAATGTTGTCCTACAACCTTTATCTATAAAGATTTGATTTTCATATTCCTATTGAGCTATTTCTTGATTGTTGATGTCTTCCACTGTTAGATTGTGATTGAATGAATGTGATGAGGCCAAGTGGTTTGCTTGGGAGCTAGCAATGGTATCTAAGTGTCAGTTATGCCAAGGGTTCATCTTTGTGGGATAAGACAAGTGATATCACATCTATCTTTTGATCGTGACACTCATACTCTCAATCTTAGTTGTCCTTGTTTCAGATGGATATCTACAATGTATTCTTACAAGGTGATCTCATTGATGAACCAGAGAAGATATACACTTGAATCAATATCATAATGTGGTTTAGAGGGAGGAAAACCTGTAATTACTCCATTAGAACAAAACCAAAAAATGACTAGTCTAAAGTATGATAAAATTCATTAAGCAAAGGATGATGATCTAACAATAGAGGATAGAAAGGTATATCAGAGACACATAGGTAAGTTGTTGTATTTAGCATTGACCAAACCAGACAACTCCTGTGTAGTACAACATCTAAGTCAATTCATGCATACACCAAAAAAAGTCACATTATGAGATAGAAATACATGTGTTTAGATATATTAAGAAACAACTTGCACTTGGACAGCTCTCGACATGTTAACAAGGTAGCAAGGTCGCATTGAGAAAACTTAACGATGGCTCACCAACGTCAACCTCCACCTACAACCATACTAAAATAGTCACGCTCACAACTGGAGAAACTCAGCTACTCCAACCTCTCACATTTTGTAGCTTCCTTCCACAAAAAGTTTAGTCTATTATAGAAGAAAATGATTAAAGCATCCTAGAAGATGAGATCCATTTAGAGGCAATTGGAAAACTCACTCCGAAGAGGTGACTACAATTTTCTAAAGTTGAAACTCCTACACAGCCAACACCGAAGAAAATAAAACTGCAATGGGAACCAAAGCAATAGGAAAAATTTGAGTTTCATTCCACCAGTGATAAAGGAGGGAGTACTCAAAGTCCAAATAAAGAGAAAGATATATGTATGCAAATCAAGGAGTGGGAAGATACATTAATAGGCAATATAATTGGGATTTACCTATATGAAAATCAAATGAAGGACTATGCATAAAAGGTTTGGGGCTTCATTGACACTCTGCAGATCTTATATCATGATAACAGATATTATATTTTAAAATTCTAATCTACTTCTGATAAGGAAAAAGTGATGCAAGTGGGGCCTTATTTCTATGAAAATAGACCACTGATTTTAAGGAACTGGGAATTAAAATTTGAGTTTAATGTTGATATGCTTAGTCATATTCCTATTTGGATTAAATTTTCTAGCCTGCCTGTCGGTTATTGGTCTGAAAAGGCATAGAGCAAGGTTGCTAATGCTATTGAGATGCTCTTATACACAGATGGATTTACTACTACTGCTGAAAAGATATCTAATGCTGGAGTCCTTATTAGAGGTAGATATATCGAAGAACCTGCCAAGTGATATAATGGTAGAAACACCCTATGGACCTTGGATGCAGAATATTATGTATGAATGGAGATCCAAATTCTATAATCACTATCTCAGAATTGAATATAAGGAGGATGAATGTTGGTATAAATGTTCACTGGAGGAGAACAAAGTAGAAGAAGAGTTGATTCTAAAAGAGGATGGCTAGATGAGAATGAGAACACCAAAGCAAAATAGAAATATGAGAAATACAGATGGTAAAATGAGAAGCGGTTTACTACTACTGCTGAAAAGATATCTAATGCTAGAGTCCTTATTAAGGTAGATATATTAGAACCTGCCAAGTGATATTATGGTAGAAACACCCTATGGACCTTGGATGCAGAATATTGTGTATGAATGGAGATCCAAATTCTGTAATCACTATCTCAGAATTGGCTATAAAGAGGAAGAATGTTAGCATAAATATTCACTGAAGGAGAGCAAAAAAGAATAAAAGTTGATTCTAAAAGAGGATGGCTAGATGCGAATGAGAACACCGAAGCATAATAGAAATATGAGAAATGCAGATGGTAAAATGAAAAGAACTATTGTTGTATGGAACCTATAATGGAATCTAACGCACTAATGATAATTGTCCTATCCTTGAGGTGGATAAAAGCTTAGAGGAACTAGTTTCACAGTTAATTAAACGATATCCAGGCCAAATAAGTGGAAAGCAACCTGTGGATGAAAGCTTAGAGGAACAAGGACTGAATGATTTGTTGCAAAAGATGGGGATAATGTGGGAAACTACATGTCATTCTAACCTACCTAATCATTTTTACATGGAACATAAGGGGCCTTAACCAAGGCCACAAATAGAAGGAGGTATAACTATTTTTGACAAAAAAAAGTTAATTATTTTGGATGTTTTGAAACTAGAGTAAAGGAGAATGAAGCTGATAAAATTAAATGAAAGGTAGCTCAAGGATGGATAGGTACTCATAATTATAATAAAGATTATAATGGTAGGGTTTGGGTATTGTGGAGAGTTCATTTGAGGGTCCAGATCATAGAAATACATGAACACTATATAAATAGCATGGTAGAAGACCCAAGATTACAAATTAACCTCTATATTACTATTGTTTATGCCAGGAATGAAATTCAGAAGAAAGAGTGCCTATGGACTGATTTGATGAAGATTACTCTCCAGCATCAACTACCTTGGGTAATATGTAAATATTTGAATACTATACTAGGATCAAATGATAGGCTAGGATCTCTAGCCTCACAACAAAAGACTCAGAGCTTTCAAAATATCCTTGATACATTACAATTAACCACTATTAGAGCAACAAGCTGGCATTTCACTTAGTGTAATAAGCAAAATAATAGTAGAAGGGTAAATAATAAAATTGATTGGGGCTTTGGTAATATATACTGGCTGACTTAGTTTGGGCATGTGGAAGCTGATTATATGAATCCATCTGTATCAGATCACTCACCCATTTTGATAAAGTGCAAACAACAACAGAATAGTCATCTCAAGCCATTTAGATTCTTTGTCAACATGATAGAACATCCTGATTTTCAGAATCTGCTAAGATGGACATTGGGAGACCCACAGAAATTGCACAATGCAATAGGTATGGGAGAAGCTTAAGAAGTTAAATTGCAGAGTAAGAGCATAAATGCATATATGGCTTCATATAAACACAAAATGTAGATGCTAAGAGACAAACTAGATATTATCCTAAGACAATTGCAAACTAACAACCTTGATCAAAATCTCATGGAGCAGGAAAAGCAAATTCTAATTAATACTCAAAAATGGAGCAATGTTGAAGAAGCTACATTTAGATAAAAGGCTAGGGCAATATGGATTGATCAAGGGGATGCTAATATAAAATACTTTCATGCTCAATCGAATATAAGGAATAGTCATAACACAATATCTTCAATTTGTACTGAGGCAGGGACCAATCTTACAGAACAAAGAAAATAGAAGATGAATTTATCACTATGTTTAAGGATTTAATAGGCACTAAAGCAACTGTACTGAAGTGGTTTAATACAGCAGTAGTCAGAGGTGGAAAATTTCTCTCAATTTCATAACAGAGAGAACTTATCAAAGAAGTTACTACTGAAACGACCCCAAAAAGTGCCCAAAAATGTGCCTCAGAATGCCCAAAATTTTAATTTTCATATATCTCAAAATTTATTTGTTATTTTAAAAATTTGAATTCATATTCTTATTCAGGGGTCAAAATTAGGTGAAAAGAGTCTAACCTCGATTTAAGAGCAAAAGATTAGCAATTATAAATTTTTAAGTGACGATTTCCAGTGAACACTGCGCAATGTGGCAGTGTTCTATTTTAGCATATATTTTTTTAGTTCGTCCAAAATTTTCTAAGTGTTAGGCCCAAGTTCTAAACATATTTTTACCTATACTTAGCCAAATTTGACCCTCATATTACCCAAAATATTTCTCAAAACCCACTCAAACACTTAGTCATATTTTCACTCTCTAATTCAACTCCCAAATCCTCATCCCAAGCTAAGGTTCTCCTTCAAGGTTCTTCTTCAAGATTCAAGTTTCCATTTCTCATCTTCACTAAGTTCATCTCTAAGCTAAGGTATGTGGGTTTCTTTCATGGGTTCCTTTCACTCATTATAACCAAGCCTCCTTTTACTCAAATTACATGATTTAAAGTTGATTCACAAATAGGTCTTGCATATTATGAAATTCACTGCACACTATGTAAAAGCTATGTAAAGTTGTGACTGTTTTGCTACGTTTTGAGCTATAAATCTTTGATATATTAGGTCTTGCATATTATGAAATTCACTGCGCACTATGTAAAAGCTATGTAAAGTTGTGACTGTTTTGCTACGTTTTGAGCTATAAATCTTTGATATATTATAAGATTTGAGAAGGGGTTTTGATGTATGTTGCTTGAGGGTGTTGCAAGGTGTTGACTGATAGTTTTACAATAGATTTTCTTGCATGATTCGATCTCTATTTTCATGGATAAGGTGTGATTATCATCAACCATGTGAGGGGTTTGTACCATACAACCACTAAGAGCCTACATGATATCACCATGTAGGAACTGGAGCCCAAGTTGATCATCCTTCTCGATTATGTGTTCCGGGTATGGGTGACATTAGAGAGAATTGGTTATTGACCCTAGTATCATCATACCTTTGGAAGATGTGGAGGTAGAGGAGAACTTGTCTTATGAGGAAGTTTCGATGGAGATTTTTGATAAGCAAGTAAAGCGGCTTTATAATAAGAATGTGGCTTCAGTTAAGGTGCTTTGGAGGACTCAACATGTGAGGAGTGCTACATAGGATGCGGAGTTCAGCATGATAAGCGATATCCCTATCTTTTCCAATCTACTCAAGCCTAAGGTGCTAGGTGCTTCCTTCTCTAAGTGGTTCTAATCCTTTCAACTCTTGAGTCTCATGGCATGACATGCTTACATGTGCATTAAAATGATTTTGATGATATTTTAAAAATGATTTGAATACATTTTAGTATGAGTTGTAATGACTCGATGATTATCAAATGATGAATTATGCATTGTACCTTGTGTTTGGAAGTTTCATGTTCTAATTCATGTCTTTGAAGCCTTGTTCTTCCTCACTCGAGGATGAATTTTCCCAAGGGGGAGATGATGTAAGGACCCGAATTTTTGTATAGCTTTAGTGATGCTTGGGATTTGGTTTCAGAAAGTTTTAGGCCAAGGTGACACCTTATAGAAGCCTCCATGGGCTGTGTGACCCTTGTATGGGACCCCTGAATCAGTTTAATCTCCTTCATTACTATTTCTCTTATTCCAAACACTTAGCTTCTCATTCACTCGCTCAAACGCCTTTCGAATCCTCTTTTCGAACTCTAACCGAGGGTGTCCCATGGAACCTCCAAGCTCAATCTAAGTTCACTTCCAATCCCTCAATTCAAGCTTATTCATGTTGTTTAAGGCCATCATGGTTCCACTACAACAAGCCAAGTTCAAAGAAATCCTATCGGCTAAGTTTTTTACAAATACCGATAGAAGGGTCAACTTTAAAATCTCTTAGCAAAAAAAGGAACTGGGTAAACCACGACTTATCAAATTAAAGCTCTTCAAATTAGGTTTCTAACACACTTGGTTTCGCCCCAGTTAGAGTTCGAATGAAGAAGTAATGCCTATTTTCATAAAGCCCTCCTGTGCTGTGTTGTCACCATTTCTCTAAGGCAAGCTACACGAGCACCCATATGGGGCCGTGTGGATTCCCACGAACTGTGTGGATGCTCAATCATATAATTTCTTCCCAAAATTATATTTTAAGTGTGGAATCATGTCTTGTACTCTTGTACCGCCCGTGCGCATGACCTTGAGCTTGAACCAATAACTTTTTGGGACTAAGTAAGGTATGGCCAAGCTCCCTGGCCATATGGCATGCCACTAGCCGTATGGCTAGCCGGGATTCTCTTTCCATTCAAAATTTCTTTAAGTAAGGGGGTACAAGTAGTCACACAGACCGTGTGACTCAACACGGCCTGTGGTGCCCTCCGTATAGGTGAACTTTGCTTATTTATTTCTAAGTGTTGAAGTCAAGTTCCAACTTCCAGAAATCTTGCTAACTGTAGGTTCACGGGAAAGTTCACGAATCATGTAATGTCACATGGGCCATGAACCTTTTCTTAAGGTAGTGACGTATAATTTTTCTATTCATTTCATTAATGGTATTTTCATAAATTTAATTTATTCTAATGACTTTTTGTAACTTCTCATGCTATCTTAACACTTCCTAAATGTCTAAACCCTATTCCTAATCATCAAATTCATTCCTCTCAATTTGGAAATCCTCTCAAACTTCTCTCAAGAAGTATAGTGCCAATCAAGCTATGGAATCAAGAAAGGCCTAAGCTTCTTCAAATTTCTTCTCAGAATTTCTTTCTTTAGCTATGGTATGTGGGTTTCATCCTTGATTTCTTCCAATCAAGGAGACCTAAATATTTTCAATCAAATTTCATGAATTTAAGGTCTCTTTGAATATGGGTTTTCATTATTTGGATTTATTAAATTAAATTAATGTATGGGATGTAAATGTTTGATGATTTTAAGTTACTTTAAGTCCTATTATGGTGATTTACATTGTGTTTATGAAATTATGAATCGGCATGTCCCTTTTCAAGGCTTGTTTAAGCATGAGTGATTATATTATGATTTTAAATGTAGATTTAATTATGTTTTCACTTGAATTTCATACTATATTATTGATTTTAGATTGAATCTCAATTACCCATGCTATTCTCACATCATTCATGGCATATGCATTCATGAACATGAGATACTTATGGAAATTATGAAGTGGGTTAAGCTCAATTATGTTTTATAATATGATTTTGATATGATATTGGTTGTGATAAGAATGTGATCACATACATATCTACGATTATGGCTCTTGGAGCATTACGGGTCCTTGCACCATTATGTATGTATGAATGAGTTGTTCCTATATATGAGTCTTATGAATTATGATTATGATTTGGCATTTGAGCCTAAATTTGAATTATTGAAACAAGCTTTAGTGAGTCCTCAAGTTCGAGGACATTATCTTTATTACTTTTGTTATTTTGAGACTTCTTTATGTTGAACATTTGCTACTATGAGGGTGAACTCGAAAAGTGTCTTGGCCCCTGCTCCATTCCATTTTAGAGATGTTGTTGGATATTATGATGAACTTATACTTGAACTTGACTCTTTTATGTTTTAATGATTATCAAAGACTTCCCTTAGTCCCATTTCCCTCTTTATTATATCTCTTGTTGTTGTTTACTTTACTTCCGCAACCAAGGATATGTCATTGATATGCTAGGAGGCTTGTTTGGGTCCCTTCGGGTTCCCATTTATTGTATCACGTCTAGGTCCTAGGCTTGGGTCATGACAAATATGGTATCATAGCACTAGGTTATTAATGGTCCTCAAAATCAAGACACTGCATTGATTAAAGTCTTATTCATAGTTGTGAAGCGTCGCATAACTATGAATGGGAGGCTATGAGGCGTTTTAGCAGATATTTTACTTTTTCATAGTCTATATCATGATTTACACGTAAGTGTAAGGCTTTTTCCCCTACCAAATGCTCTTTGCTATTCTAGATCATGCCAATTCCAAGAGAGAGACTAAGGAGAGCTAGTACACCCAAGGAGCAACTAGCTTCTCCCACTCCTCAAGCTCCTCAAGAAAGAGGGGTAGCCCAAGATGAGTTCCGAGATATTATTACAATGTTGGCTCACGCTATGACTAACCAAATCAACCAAGGGGCCCAAGCCCCTCATGCTCCCACTCTGGCTTCTAGGGTGAGAGATTTTACTAGAATGAACCCATCGTAGTTCCATGGGTCCAAGACAGATAAGGATCCCCAAGAGTTCATAGATGAGGTGTACAAGGTGTTATCCATTATGGGGGTCAATTTGGAGGAAAAGGCGGAGTTGGTAGCCTACCAACTCAAAGGGGTGCCTTAAAGTTAGTTTACATAATGGAAGTTAGAGAAGGTGAATGATGATGCTAGCCCTTGGGAAGAGTTCAAAATCGCATTCCTCAATTGGTTCTTTCCTATCGAGCTAAGGGAGGCTAAGATGATGGAGATAATGAACCTTAAGCAGGGTTCCATGAATGTGAGAGAGTATGCCCTCAAGTTCAACCAACTCTCCAAGTATGATCCGCAATTGGTTGCCAAGCCTAGATAAAAGATGAACAAATTTGCTTCGGGAGTATCCAACTTGGTAAATGAGGAGTATCGTACCGCCATACTATTAGTTGATATGGATTTATCCCACCTAATGATGTATGTCGAGCAACTAGAGAGAGAGAAAAGCTTAAAGAAAAAGTGGTGAGTCCAAGAGGGCTTCTTTTGAAGGTGGTTTCCAAGGATCTAAGGGTAGCCAATTCCCACAAGGCACAAGTTCCAAGACCAAGGGTCATCCAATGCCCCTACCAAGAGGTTTTCCAATAATAGAGTGACCAACCCAAGGTTTTAAGGTGGTAATGGAGGAATGGCAAAACCTAGATGCCCAAGGTATGAAAAGAATCATAGTGGTCCATGTTTGAGGAATTCTAATGCTTGCTTTGGTTGTGATGAAATGGGTCACAAGGTTATTGATTTCTCTCTTTCTCAAAACAAAAGTAGAGATGGTCGTCCACAAGGCCAAGGTGCAAATGAGGGTTAAAAGTGAAGAGGAGGCCAACAAGGGGTGCTCCAAGGCAAAATAGATTCTATGCTCTTCAAGGGAGACAAGGGGTGGATGAGGTGCCCGATGTCATCACCAGTTTGTTAAAGATTTTTTATTTTGATGTGTATGCATTGATAGACCCAGGTGCAACTCTTTCTTTTATTACTCCTTTTGTTACCAAAAAGCTTTATGTTAGTCCCGAATTGTTGTGTCAACCTACCCTCATTGGTGAGTTCATTGCTATTAAAAGAGTCTATAGAAATTATCTCGTGTTCATATTGCATAAAATCTTGCCTTGTGACTTTGTTGAGTTAAATATGGTAGAGTTTGATGTCATTCTTGGGATGGATTGGTTGCATGCATATTTGCTTCTATTGATTGTAGAACCCGTAGAATTAAATTCTAATTCCCTAACTATCACGTCTTTGATGTGGGAAGTCCTGATGTGGTGGTCAAGGTAGATTCATTTCCTGTCTTAAATTCTAAAACTTAATTTTTAAGGGTTGTATCTATCATTTTGTAAGGGTTAAGGATATTGAGTCAAAAGTCCTTTCTATTGAGTCGGTTCCAGTGGTCAATGAGTTTCTTGATGGCTTTCTCGGTTAGCTTTCCGATATTCCTCTCAAAAGGGAAATAGATTTTGTATAGACCTTCTTCCTGATACACAATTGATTTCTATTCCCCCTTACCGTATGGCCCCGACGGAGTTCAAGGATCAATTAAAAGGGTTTTATAAGGCCTAGTAAGTCACCTTGCAGTGCACTGGTGTTATTTGTGAAGAAAAAGAATAGTTCTCTTAGAATGTGCATTGATTACCGATAAGTTAATAGAGTCACCATAAAGAACAAGTATCCTCTACCAAGGATTTATGACCTTTTTGACCAACTTCAAGGGGCTAATCACTTTTCTAAGATTGATCTTCGGTCGGGTATCACCAATTGATAGTGAGGGAGTATGCCATTCCCAAAACGACTTTCTGGGCTAGGTATGGGCACTTTGAGTTTGTGGTTATGTCCTTCGGGTTGACTAATGCACCAGCTATATTTATGAATCTCATGAATAGGGTCTTTAAACCCCACCTTAACTTGTTTGTAGTAGTTTTTACTAATGATATCTTGATTTATTCACATAGTGAGGAGGAGTATATGAATCACTTGAGGATGGTGTTGCAAATCTTGAGAGAGGAGAGCTTGTATGATAAATATGAAAAATGTGTGTTTTGGTTGAAAGAGGTTACTTTTCAAGGGTATGTTATGTCAAATGATGGCATTTAGGTAGATCCTAAGAAGACGGAAGTGATTAGAATTAGTCTAGACCTTTGACTCCATCAGATATTATGAGTTTCTTAGGTTTGACAGGTTATTACCGGAGATTTGTAAATGGGTTCTCTTCTGTTGCTTCCCCTATAACAAAGTTGACCCAAAAGAAGGCAAAATTTGTGTGGACCGATCAATATGAAAAGACTTTCCAAACCCTTAAATATAAGCTTGTCTCCGCTCCTATCTTGGCTCTACTAGAAGTGTTAGAAGGATTTTTTGTATATTGTGATACCTCAAGATTTGGCTTGGGGTATGTTTTGATGCAAAATGGTAAGGTGATAGCATATGCCTCTAGGCAACGTAAGGTGCATGAGAAGAATCATCTCACCTATGATCTTGAATTGGCGATCGTGGTAATTGCTTTGAAATTTTGGCGTCACTACTTGTATGGGGTTCATGTTGATATGTTTACCAACCACAAAAGTCTTCAGTATGTGTTCACCCAAAAAAATCTTAACTTGAGACAAAGAAGGTGGTTAGAGCTCCTTAAAGATTATGATATAAGTGTGCATTATCACCTGGACAAAGCTAATATTGTGGTCAATGCTCTAAGTAGACTGTCTACGGGTAGTTTAGCTCATGTTGAAAATGGTGGCAAGAAGGTGGCTAGAGAGGTTCACCAATTGACTAGATTGGGGGTTAGGTTGGATGAAGTTGATAATGGTGGTGTAGTGGTGGTTGATGGTTCTAAATCTTCCCTGATTGAGGAGGTAAAGGCAAAACAAGATCTTAACCCCACCTTGTTAGAGTTGAAGGCCTTGGTGAGAGATGGTAAAGTGNNNNGTTTTGTGGTTGGGTTGCATAAGACTAGGAAACATTTTGACTCTATTTGGGTTGTTGTGGATAGAATGACAAAGTTGGCTCACTTCCTACCTTTCAAAACCATTTATGGTGCCGAAGATTATGTCAAGTTATATATACATGAGTTGGTTAGATTGCATAAGGCGTCCTTATCTATCATTTTGGATAGTGGTGCTTAATTCACTTCTCACTTTTGAAGGTCCTTCCAAAGAGGTCTTGGTATCAAGGTTAAGCTTAGTACGACCTTTCATTCTCAAACGCATGGTCAAGCCTAAAGGACTATCAAAACTCTAGTGGATATGCTTAGGTCTTATGTTTGGAGTTTAAGGGGAGTTGGGATGAACATGTTCCACTCATTGAGTTTGCTTATAACAGTAGCTACCATTTAAGCATTAGTATGGCTCCCTTTGAGGCCTTGTATGGTAGATA